>CAMXCT020001667.1:0-138965 GCA_947184155.2 Cladocopium goreaui | reverse complement strand
CCAGCACGGATGCTGGGAATGACTCGTGGATGTTCTGTGCATCGTTTGATGGTTTCAATGTCAAATCCGGTGTTCTTCACATGGACACATTCTTCATTCAGGTCATGGACTGTATCATGATCCATTGCACAATGTAAGAAGACTTTCTGTCGCATCAATGACTTTTCAAGCATAGCCCAAATGACTTCCTTGCCTTCCCCTTCTTTCCAATAAAAGGGTTCACGTCCACAAGCATATATCTGTTTCCAGAATCTTTCATTGGTGGAGTGAATAATGCCCTTTTCTTTCAAGATTCTTGCAAGTTCCTCGGCCATGGATACAATTGAAGACTGTGACCCAAGAAACCGGGCATCCCTCAGAATGTTGACGAAAATTGGAAGATGAGCTGCTTGGCTGATCTCAGTGATGGTCTCCGCCAATTTGGGGACGAAGTCTGCATTTGGCATCAGTATGCGAGTTTGTCCTCTGAAAAGTGCTGCAAAAGAGATCCAAATGTGCACAGTGGCACTTGAAAATGCATTTGCGTTGGATCGTAGGAATGTCAATGCATTCGCTGCCAGTTTCAAGAAGTCCTCGGGTTTCTCTAGAGATTCATATGGAAGTTGGTACACCTTGATGGATGAAAGACCCATGTTGTCAAGTCCAGCCTCGATGTCATTGACGATTCTCGAACTAGATCTCGTTTGGTAAGTCAAATCCGTCAAGATGAGAGCTTTGTTATTTCTCACTTGTCCTCCCAATTCATCCCATTTGTCTAACCAAGGATCCCCGATGATGAACTGTCCAATCTTGTTTCCCAATTTCTTGAGCTTGGCTCGAATCTCGCCCTCCACGGTCTCTTCAATGCCCAATGTCAACATGGCTAGGACCTCCGTCACTGGATATCCCTTGCACCTGACAAATTCTGTGGTCGTGATGATGTAGTGGTAGAGCTTAAGCCATTCGTAGTCATTCTCATTAATCATGTGGGAATCAAGTTGGCCTTCTGTCAGCATGTTGAATGACAAGGCAGCATGAAATGTCAATCTTCTCAAATACTGTTTCCAGATCAAGTTGGATCCATACTTATGAGTGGTGTGAGGGCCCTCTACGATTGAAAGTACAAAATCCTTGCCAGAGCGTAGGAATGCAATTCGCTGTTCCTCACGAGCGTAGTCCTCGGCAGCATGGAGTCGCACTTCCACGGTTGAAGGTTTCCTTCTCTTCATCCAGTCTTCAGTTGGAATCCAATCTTTATCTCTTTCTGGTTCAGCATGACCTTGAGATGTTGCTCCGGGTCCAGATCGGAAAGCTGCATGGGTCGACGAAGACGAGGCTCCGCCAGTCGATGATCGTGGCATCTTCTTCGGTTGTACGCTTGAACTTGATGATTGTTGTGATGTCTTTGGCTGTGATCCCTCCGTAGGAGCGGATGTACTCTGGGCACTAGGTCCAGTTGATGTGTCATCATTCACCCATGAAGGCTCCTCATTGTTCCAGAAGTCAACTTCGTCGGGTCTTCGTCCATCTTTGAAGTTCAGGGGGATATCCCAGTCATCGAAATTGTGCATGTTGCCACCTGTTCCAGCTTGAGTATCAGTCAATGATGTTGTAAAATCTTTGAGGGAACTATGGCAAGCATGACGTTTCTCTTTCTCGGTATATCTAGCCCCTTCATCGGCAATTGAGACGTTGTATCCATTCCCGATCAGGATTCCCAAAGGAATGTCAAAGGCCTTGAGGATTGAGAACTGTAGTTCGGACAATTCTGCTACTCTCGCCAAATTTCCATCTCCTCGGGCGCTGGTCTTGTGCCTCTCAAGGGTCGTGCCGAGGGCTAACAAACACAAGAAATGGTTCTGGGCTGCACTCCTCCCTTTCGGCTGATTGGTTTCAAAAGCAATTACATCCCTCATCACATCCTGCAAGATGATTTGATCTGATGGGTTCTGCTCATTGTGATACCTCAGTGCATGTCCTAGGTGCCTCATCTGGACTTCAATCATGTGCTTCATTGCTTTTCGATAGCTGTCATTGTCAGATGGAGACTTCGGATTCACCTTGGTCAACTCGTCCATGACTTTGAAGTACTCGGCTGTCCTTGTCACAGCTAACCATGATGTGGCACTCGGATCTGTGTTGAATGATGGTGCTCCTCGATAGATTTGCTTCATGCTTCGGATCTTCGCCTCAGTTTCGGCTGCAGTGGCTTGATCATCAAAAGGTTCGGGAAAATGTCCTTTGGTCAATACGATCCAGAGCTCATCAAGTCTGTCATAGATCTCCTTGTCCATGAAGCGTCCCACAGTTGCATCATCGAATGGGCATCTGCTTGCAAAGACTTTCACGAATCTCGATCCCTTTGACAAAAACTCCCATCCTGAACACCCCTTCTCGATGTCCTGCGCTCTCTGCAACAATTTATAGGCTACCTCCAGGGCTTGTGCAGTGGCTTCACTGGTGTGTCTGGAGTTTGCAAAGTATGCTGAGTAGACAACTGCAGGCGGCATACCAAACCTAATCCACTGGTTGGCTGTGTCCTCATCTGAGATCAGTCGAAAATTCGAACCTCGGGTGTCTCGGAATGGTGATGGAGTCTTGGCTGCAATGGACCCTTCGGACAATCCTTCAGCACCCGTAATGCAACGATGATTCGGCTTCCGGCAAATTGCCCTACTGAGTTCAGATCCTGTGTATCGGCCATCCCGCTTTGTACAGAATAAAGTCGGACGGACCGTAGGTCTCGTGACAACTGTTCGAACAGCGAAAATAGTTGTACGAACCGTAGGTCTCGTAACAACCAGTCGGAGTCGAATTCAGAAAGCAGTAGACACGAAAATGAAAAGTGCCACGATGAAAGAACCGAAGTTGATGTCAATCTCGAAAAGCACCAGTGCAGTAGCGATCGCTCAAACGAATGGTCAATGGCGTCGAGCTCTCGAGTAGCACAAACGGATGTTGCCACCGACTTGATTGGGTGACTGCGGACATTCTCGGAATCACGAGACATTTCAGCTTTCAGTTGTTCATCACATGCAAGCGGCTTCCAACGTTTCATCACTCTGACGTTCACAAATTGACTATTCCTGATTACATGATCATTGATTCCATTCATGATTATCTTGGCTATCCATTTAGTGTAGACTTGAGTAATGCGAGTTTCCCTACCGGCACACTCTGCATGGTCATGACGGCGATCACATCTTCTATGAAGCTTTGGAAAAGACACCCCCCATGTAACAATCTTCCAAGGTTTCTTGATTGGTTTGGGAGTCTCTTGGAACTGTGATTTCAAGCCATACATGCATCCATCAAATTTGTGTTCATGAGATACGGTTCCTTCTACAAGATCAGTCATTCTACGGTCCTTCCAGTAGTCACAACCTCTAGGCAATTCAAGCAAGGCTGGTGATCCCATGTTGATAAGTTCACTAAGCACTGATGCAAACACTTCCCACATCGCCCAGAAGATCTGCTTCTTTGCTTCGATGAGTTGTGTTGTTGCTTCGCTCACCCATCGGTTGATTCGGTTCCATGGTGAACCGCCTGTACATGGACCTGCAAAGAACACTGAATCAAGTTTGGTCCGAAGGCATCGCCTTGCTTTACTGATTCCGTACGGAGAGAGCATGTCGTCATCTTCAGTGATTGGCACGACATGAAACTTCATTTCGTCTTTCATTTTGTTCTGCAAGAACGTAAACCAGTTTCTCTCTTCCGAACATAACAAGACGAAGCATGGGACTGCTTGAGGAACTTCGATCAAATTGATTGCAAGGGAAAACTTCGCATACTTTGACGTCATCATGTCACAAGGTGATTTGGAAAATTGAAATTCCAAAGTTCTGTTTTTCTTTTCTCTCCAAAGGATTACCGACACTGTAGGATGGTCAACCTCATGTTTGCCTACTTCAATGTGATATTGATAGGGGACAAAAACATCAGTGATGGGAATAGTTTTCACATCATTGCAATTGGTGCATAGCGTGATTACTCCCTGACTCACTTTACAGTTCTTACCTCCATCTATCACTTCAGCATTGGCGAGCACCCTGAATGTCGATTTTCCAGTCCAAAATTCATTCAACTTGTTCGTTGATTCATGATTGTCGCCCTTGAATCTCCATATGTCTTTGATCACTCGAGTGTTGGTTTTGAACTTTTGTTCAGTTTCCCTCTCATCACATATGATCCTAGGGTCCCAAGGACAGTCTTCGCAATCCTGTGGTACAAAGTTTTGCCTTCTTGGCGTTTTGTGAATTCGGATCAATGTCTCTTTCCCATCCCACTGCCAATGGTCTTCATTTTTCTTACCTAACACTTGGGATTTTCGGGTGGGTTTTACAAACGGAATGTTATCACTGATGTCCAATTCCGGATGCGTGCGACATAGGCCAGGTGTTGAAGTGGACTGTGGGTGCCCTTTTCCTTCACCCTCACTATATCCTTCACCCTCACTCCCCCCATTAACAAGGCGCATAAGCGTATTGATCACACGTGTGGCTGGCTGAAGGCACTGGTGAATGGATTTCGGGTGTTGAGACGGTGATGTCTGTGCATCTAAAAACAAGGCATCAACCGAGAACATCAGCATTGGTGAATCGGTCAGATGCTGTACACGGTCATGTTGTGTTGACGCACACGAGTCACGTAGTGATCTCGAGTGGGCAGGCGGTGCATGCACGTGCTTTGACGACATCACCCGGTGGGTTGAGGTCGTTGAAATGGAGTGTGAAACAGTGTCCGGGATCAACGGCTGCTTGTTAGGCGAATGGTACTGAAAACACGCTCGTTCAACCCACTTATCAAATCTGATAGCCTGCTCTGGTGGAGATGCACGGTGTTCGACCTTTGTCCAGGCACCATTGAGAAGAACCCATGTGGATCTCAAAACATCTGGCGGCACAATCAAGCCGGGTGGCCTAGGACGATAAAACACCGGTTGCTTGACGACAAAAATGGGATCCATACCTGGCAAATATTGTAGCTTCTCTTTACTAGTCAAACCCTTCCTATACACTTCTTTTGGCAAAATAGGGGTTTCCGTGTATGGGAAGTTTGGGATATCCTCAGTTTTGGATTGGAAAACTTGGCGAGTAGTCATATCGACATCGGTGCTTGGCTGCAACATGTCTAAGACTTCTTTGCTCTGCAAGTCCTGAGGTTCCAGCAAGTTGATTAGCATACAAGCTTTCTTCCATGCCATGGGATTCTTAAACCCTTTAGTATGGATATCGGCTGCCATTTTGGCTGTAATTTCATAGATCAATACAAAATGATCCTTTTGGAAATGTTCATGCATGGAGGCAATGGAAATACCATGTGTGCGCTCCAAATGACGCATGGTTGGGTTTCGTCCTGATCTGACAACACCAATCATACCTTGATTATCGTCATGAAACAGGAGTTGAGGAAAAACTTTGGCTAAGACTTTCCACAGACTTAATGCGGGGATTCCTAGAGTCCTAAGTGCAGTATCTGCAGCCACAATTTCAGCTTCGGGGGTAGAATGACTAACACACCCTTGTCGCTTACTTCCACCAGCAAGTGGGAATCTTGTGAACTTACCTTGGACTTGTAAGTGCGATCCTGAAGTTGATCTCAAGGATTGGGCACACCCAGCGAAATCCGCATCTGCAAATAGTCCTAATGATAAATCTTCAATTTTGTCTCCGACCCATCCTATCATTTTGAGGGACAATGTGGAATTAACATAACACATTAGGTGATGAAGACGGGCGTCATCATCCTTTGTCCATTTGGTCACATTACGTGCCAATGCATTGATGGATCTCAAAAGGTCAAACCGCGCAATGCGGGCTGCATACAGCAGCTTCATAAGCACACTAGCTGCATGCGGAGCTAGATTCCCTCGGCTCAGTGTCTCACTATCTTGGCCAGGACGTGAGTTGCCAGTCTCGGAGAGAGCAGGCATATCTGGATCGAAGGCATGTGCACACCAAGGACACTCAACTTTGCGTTTTCCATCGGAAGGAGCTCGATATGGGCTGCTTTTCGTTTCCTCTGGAAGGCTTGGAGTTGATACCTTTTTCAATTTTGTGTCCTTGCCAATAATGTCAAGATACTTTTCCACCGATAACTTTAACAATCCTTCCATGTTGTAAGTTATGGTCTTGACTTTCTTACCATTGTGTAACTGGGTCTCACCTTGGGATAAAACGCACCCTAAGTAAAGTCCCAGGTCGGTTTCGGGCTCAATGCGCAGAACTGTGCGCAACATTTCCCAACCTTTGGCCAGATTTTCGGAGGGCCCAGCAAGCTTAAGATCATCCACATAGATTACCAACAGCAATTTGAGCTCGTCATGAAAATACATAGAAGGCCATTCCTCTCCAATGGGTTTAAAACCAATTTCTTGAACTTTCTTGTCACAATGTTGTTCCCACATCGTGCCTGAGTCGGGATGTCCATATAGGGCTTTGTCGAGTCTTACGACAGGGCGACGGAACTTCCAGTACTGTATCTCCGGAGGCCATGCATCAGTGGGTAACTCCACCCAACACAAAGGTCCCTTCAACTTAGCCTGGATGTAAGCCTGAATCGCATCTGCCAACTTGACGGAGTGCCCAGGAAGACATCCGTAAAAATCCGCCCATCGTGAGGCTTCGAAGGAAGCAGGGGAATTTCCCAAGTCTTGGAAGAATGCTGCCTCCCAATGCTGATTCTTCACCTGATTTCCTAGCAGAACGCCTCTTCCCTTGAATTTTCGTCCAGGATTGTCTTCTGACAGCTGGTAATTCTTTTCCACGCATATGCCATGGACCCTGGCCATGTGTACTTCCTTTTTGTTCTTCTTGGCCTCTGCAACAACATCGTCGTATTCACGAACCATTGTAAAGTCAAATACCTCTTGATCACGAAGGCCTTTCCACTCCTTGAGCATCGCCTCTTTGGCCTTTGGGTTAGACTCAATCTCAGCTCTGCCCACAGGTCGTGAAACCATTGCATTGAAAAGTTTGCTCCCAAGACCTCCTGAAGGTATCTTGGTTCGGTGACTTTGATTTGATGCAGAAGTACACGGCATAGTTGGAAATGGAATGTATTCATCATCATCAGTGGCTATGTTCTTAACGTTCTTGACATTAACACACTTGCCATTTTTGATCATTGTCGACTCTCCTGGCGTAGCCATGGAAAACCTCGAAATCTCACCTGACAGTGTGCTCCAAACTTCACCACTCCACGATGCTTTTGGGCCACGTCCTTTCTCGACCTCCGACCATTCATCCCATTCAGTGAGATATTCCTCGTCGTCCGGGACGTCAGTAGAAGCATCGGAACATGGACTAGCATCAGCATTCCTCTTCACTTTTCGACAATCAATGTATCGTCTTCCATGTACATCGTCATCATCGACTATGTCGTACAGATCAAGATACGTACTTGTACATGTGATAGGTAAGGTAATTTTGTTCTTCACAACTTCACCAACACCTGCATCGGATTTCTTTGATTTCGAATGAGAGTCATCCTTCTTAATTTCATCACCACCCTCATCGTCCTTGGACTTTGGCTCGTCCTTGTCTTTCTTTGAATCTTTCTTCTCCTTCTTCGCTGCCTTCTTCTTCTTTTCTTCGACCAATCTTTTGGCTTTGTCATCGGCCTCTTTCTTCTCCAACTTCTTCTTCTCGGCTTTGAGGATGGTATTCCGGTCAGATTGAGAGAGTTTGCGCCATTCTTCAGGAGAATAGGTTCCTTTGGGACGCAATGACGTCCTGAACGTTCGTCTACCGTCATCTCCAATCTTGTATGGGTAACCCTTGACGTTCAACTTGACCTTCTCACCATCGTCATTGAGGTATACCTTCCCATCTCCAGCCTTGCCCTTCTTCCAATGGTCTGGTTGGGCATCGATCAATTCCTGGAGAGTCATCTCTTCTGGATCTTTGTCTTTGTCGAAGATATCCTCAGAGTCATCAAGAGGCTTCTTTGAGACTTTTCCACCACTTGGTCCAGGTCCACCGTCGTCTCCGTCATCAAGCTCATCATCATCCTCATCATGGTCATGTTCTTCGTCATCTCCATGAGGCACTTTGGAGGGATCGCCATCGAGGATTTCTCTTTCTTTCATCCCTTCCAATGTGGTGTTCACCCTTTCATATTCCTGCTTGCATGGAAATGTCAATGGAGTGACCATTTCGACCTTTTCAGTCAAATGAGGTTTGAGAAGACGGTGTTCAGGTTTGCTAGCATCATCACCAAGATTTTGATGTACGAATTCACTCAGAGGCCATACTTTGTATTGTCTTGACCAATGCATCCCTGGACCAATGTGATAACCTGCAAACACTCCTGGAATAGAATCAGGCCCGAACTTATGAAGTTGTCCTGCTTCTCTGGTCTTCGGAGGCTTGTAGTTCACACGAGCACCATAGGGAATGAGCTTGCCAGCAAATTCAGATCCATGGAGTTTGCACCAAGCGCTCAAATCATCATCGTTGGGTTCTACGTTGAGTAGATGACATACGCAAAGGATTGCTGTTCTCCAGAAACATGGTGGTAATCCAGCTTCCAAAAGGCATGTAGAAGTAGCTGTGAGAATAAATTGGTTCGTCCTTTCGGCAATCGAGTTGGTTTGAGGTCTTCCAGGCAACGAATGATCAATTGGTATCTTCATCTCATTCATGGCTTCAATGAATTGAGGAGCATGATCAGAGTAGGCCTGTCTAACCTTCTTGGCACCGATGAACTGTTTCACTGCCCTAACTACATCGTCTTTGGTCATTCGATCAGATGGATAAGCACCAATGATTCCTGTATAACAGTCTCTGACAACCAACACTTCCTTCTCGAGGACCAACACGTCATCATGGACTTTGGATGTGTCCACCGCATCAAAGGTAATGAGGTCGCCAAACTTCTTGAGTTCCCTCTTGTATGCACCACGACGAGTCTTGAAATGCTTCATCTTTGCTCGAATGCATGAATCGCAATATGGATTCTTGTATCTGTGGGTCAACTTGTGATTTAGGCTGTTAGCTTCTCTCTTGAGTGTTCCTCTTTTGGCAACCCTAGATTCACCTTCAACAACATCGATCTCGATGTCATCTTCATCACCTTCAGCGGCATCTTCAGGAGCACCATGACCGTCATCTTCAAGGTCAGTCTCGTCCCCAGGAGGATCGCCAAGCGGAGTTCCTGGTTCATACTCGCCGCCCTCAGGTGGTTCTTCTTCTTCTTCTTCTCCTGGGGTTGCTGAATGTTTCTGCCGGTTCATTGCTCTTTTCTTCTTCTTCACCTTGAGCTTCTTGACATATCGGGAACAGTTGTGATCCTCAGTTGATGTCTCAAGACCACTTTCTCCATCGAGATGTACTCTTCGTGAGGGTTGACCAACATCACCAATGTCGTTGAAGTCGTTGAATCCAACTTGAGAATGTGTCAGTAGGTCATGGATCTTCGATGCATGACGACATTCATGAGGAGTGCATTCGTAAGTTCCAAGATCGACGTATGGGATGTTGTCATGGATTGTCAAATCGATGCGTTCTCCATTCTTCGTAATCATGAAAGGCATTTGACCAGATGGCCATACAAAGGAATATCCTTCTTCCATGCATCGTTTCCCAAGAGACATCACGGACGGAGTGTCGTCCAGTACATAGGCATGAGAGGTCACATCAAAGGTTCCCAGGTCAATCTCTGCTTCTGTCTGAGTAGCAGTTGAACCGTTGGCTGTGTGGAACATGATAGGATCACAAGTTCGCTGCTTCAAGTTCATCCTTTCGGCTTTCCTTGCAGAAATCAGATCATGCCCGCTGCCAGAATCCAGGATGAATCTACGATCTTTGGCTTGCACTGGTAGTGAAATGCACATTATGTTCTTGGACTTCATGAGGGAGTTTCCAACTTCGTGTTCAACAAGCTCTTCAATAAAAGTCAAGTCATCACGATCATTGTCCAGTTTGATCAACATGTCGAACTTGGGGCCAATAATGATTCTAACTTCATCAACAAAACGATGGAGTCCACATCTATCCATGATGATAGCCTTGGCCCGTGCTTGGACTGAACCGAGGGTATTGTCGGACTTGGACTGATCGTCGGTCAAATCATCGACTTTCCAGAAAACATATTGCTTGTTTGGGTCACGATACATACGTTTGGGTAGTCCCTCCTGGTAGTCCTCAATGGCGATCTCGTGCACCTCAGGTTCCAGATCAAATGAGATCCTGCGATCATCAGAAGACTTCTTTGCACTGGCTATCCTCGGCGAGGTATAATCCATAGAATCTTCATTGTCGCTATCAAAGAAGGAATCAATGGTAATGGGAGTCGCTTTCTTCTTTGGTGTCTTCTTGCTGGTCCTTTCTGAAGATGCTGAAGGCGATCGATCTGCATGTAAGAATTTGCACTTGCTTCCAAACTTGCAGGTACCCTCTTGCCAATTCCAACATACCTTCTTTTTGGGTCCAGCTGAAGATGAACTTCCTCTACCTTTCCCTCTTGATGAATCTCTACTTCCGCTTCTGCCTTTCTTACCTTTCATCTTGGCATCATAGACCTTCTGAGAGTGACTGTAAAGACATTTGTCACCTTTGTTGCATCCTCCTTTATTGAAGAAGTAATTACAGAAAATCTTCTTCTTGTCAACGGGTGAAGATGATCTTCCCTTCCCACCTTTGCCTTTCTTGTTGTTCTTGTCGGCATGGGATTTCGGAGAAGGTGTAGGAAGTACCGATGCAGCTTCACTCTTCGCTTTCGCCTTAGGACGTTTGGGAGGATCACCTGTAGACGATGCGGCCGCTTCATTCTCCTTCTTGGTCTTAACGGGAGCGGCAGGCTTGTCTGCATCTTCTAAGGCAGGTGTCGTCTTGTTAGAGGACAATGACAGTTTCACTGCACGTTCTCTATCTTTCAACAGTCGTTCTTGCTTCCCTCGTGCTATGTATCCCTTGATCATACCAGTTAGGTAAGCATAGGTCTTCTCAGGATGCCCTTCATCAAAGGTTTTGTATCGGTTGATATCGAAGGCCATAAGCTTTGAATGTTCAATCTTCCGGAACAACGTGTCACGCAGGGAATTGTTGGAAGGCAGATCATCATGTTTCATATTGTATACGATGTCAAGCCACTTGTTGTAGAAGGCCTCAAGTTGGTCATCTCCATAGTAGTTGAACATATACAAATGATGGGCATTGTAGAGAACTTCAGTGTGGTCAGGTGACTTGAAGCTAATCAATATCATTGCAAATAGTTCTCGTCCCTTGATGAAGTCCCCACTCCTCCCATACAATTGGTTCTTCATGGACATGTCATACTTCACTTGCATGGACTTGTCCCCAGCATTGTCAATGACTTTCCTCAAGGCATTGGAGAGCTTGGCATCAATGGATTGGAATCTCACATCAGGAGCTTTGGCCAGCGCCTCCAAGTCAGGTTGATCTGCAAGACACGGAGCTAGCCATGCTTTCCAATCTTCATAGTTTCGATCTCCACTTGCAACACAAACTTCATGAACAACACTTCCCTTCCAGGATGAAAGTTCAGTGGTTTTAGGCCAGGGTTGGAGGCTGATCTTTTCGGCTTCCCTTAGAGATACAGATGACTTGGATCTATCCCTTTCAAGGTTCTCCAACTCCTTGACATTTGTGTTGTACTCGTTCCTGAGCTTCTCGAAGGCTTCAGCTTCTGCTCGGTATTCCTGCTCTTCGTCATTGGCACGATCTTCAGCTTGAGAGAAATTGTTCTTATAGTAATCTTTACGATCTTCCATCTTCTTCAACTCATCTTGAAGATTTCGAACTTCAGCGTTCCTCTCTTGCTTCATCTCGTCCAACTCTGCTTTCAGTTTGGCACATTTCTCTTCACATTCATTCCGAGGCATGGCATTACTGGGGTACCCATGTAATGTAGTCGGTCTACTCATTGATGAAGAAGAATGAGCTTGGTTTTCCAACTTCAGGGCAGCAATGGTGCTCGACATTTCTTCTACCTCAGCGTAACGCTCATTGGCCAATTGATGCATCTCGGTCAGATGGCTTTCAGGAATGGAATAGTCAGTCGCACCTTTGATCACGAGTCTTCTGTCGTTCAACATCTTGATGGACTTACCTGCATCCCTGTGAGCACGCTCAAGAGAGTCCTTTTGGGCTTCAAGTTCAGTATGAAGGCGAGCAATAGCTGTGTCCCTGTCATTGATTTCATTGTGCAAACTGTCGAACAAGTTACTCGTCACATTCGGATTGTTGCTCATGTGATCGATCTTGTTCAGAGCATCTTGATATTTCTTACCAGTTTCATCAAAGTTTCGCTGGAAGACTTTGAGCAGGTCCTCAGTGTCAATGAGTTCAGATCTGTTCTGCAAGTACAACTTATCAACTTCGGCTTTGGATTCTTTCAAGCTGTCACGTTCACGCACGGCTTGAATGTACATCTCATAGAGAGGTCCTCCATGCGGTGATCTGCTTGGTGATGATCTTCTGGCTTGTTGACAGGAAAGTTCATGACACTGATTCTTCGATTCAGTCAGTTGCTGTTGCATTCGATCTAAAAGACTTTGTTTCATGTGTAGTTCAGAACGTAGTCCCATTATCCTCATGTCCCGCATGCCACCTGATTCAGCTAGAGATTCTTCAGAAACCCTGTTCTCAGAAATCGCTAGTCGAGATTGTAAGTTCTCACTGTGGATCACCTGCAATCGAAGCTGTGATTCTTCCAAAGCTAAGTGATGTTCACATTCTGCATAACGGTCATGTTCAGATCTTATGTTACTACGGAACTCCTTCATGATCTCGTCCCTCTTCATGTCAGCAGCATCGAGCTCAGTTTCCAGTCGCCTGACGTTCATGGCCATGGTGTGCTTCATCGTCTGGTTCTGATTAGCAACCTCGAGCATCTCGATCTGTAAAGCACATGTCTGGTCGTTAGCATAGCCGACCGCTAGAGCTTCCTGCTTGGCATTCATCTCTGCGTTTTCCAGTTCCAGTCTGAGTTGATTGATGTGAGCATTCGCATCAGCGCCCACATGCACCATAATTGCGTTTGCTTGTCCCATTTGTTCATCGAATTCCGAACGTAGTCGTGAATATTTGAATTCCAAATGAGATGCAGCTTCATTCGACATAGTCTGATACCTTTCCAACTCTTCGATCCTGTAGGTCGCACCTTCATCTTCCTGTTGTGCAGCCTGTAACTCGAAGTTCAGCATCTGGAGTTGTTCGGTCATCGACATCATCTCTTGATGAGTGGTGCTTTCCAGGAAATTAAATTGTTGATAGGCATATGCTGTCGTCTCACTCAATCTTGCCTGAAGTACAGATTCTTCTTCAGTGGCCCTTTCCAGTGATGTTTTGTACTCAGTTAATTCACTCTGATAGGCAGTGAAGATGTCGCTACCACTTGACGGGGCATTCACTTGCTGATAAGATCCTGTCCCTGATGGAGTAGCGTCCTGAATCGGTGAAGGCGGATTCGACGACGTAGTCTTTGCCTTAGTCCTTGGAGTCATCGGAGGCGACAATTGTCGTGCAGATGATCTTCTCTTTCCAGGTGTGCTGTCCCTATCTTCAATTGCTTGCATTGTCGAAATTTGTCTCCCTCTAGGAGCAACCAGAGGTCGCCTGGGTAGGCTTGTTCTCAGTTCTGAGGCATCGCTTCCACCAGTGTCGATACTCTGTGAAGAATTTGACTGCGTGCCGGCAGCTGGTGCAACGGCATGTCCAGAAAAGGAAAATGCGTTATCGCTGCTATCCTGTTCAATCATCTGTAAGGCCCGCGGCTACCCGCTCGTAGGCTCCGTAGGAGTCCTACGGCTGATAACCTGAGAATCGGAGGTTGTCTCCCCGATTATGTTCTGGTACTTGATTCTGAAATGGGTGTTTCAGTGGTGACGTCACACGGGTAGCGGCTTCGGCATTGCGATTCTTTGTTCCGGTTCCTGCAGTAGTCTTGAGCCAAAGGGGCGAGTTGACGTACCCCTTGGCTGTGGATCCTTGAGGGCTGAATTATGTTGGAGTGTACAGTGTTCCGTAGCCTACACTCTATTCGCAGATATAGATACGTAGATATAGATAGATATAGATAGATATAGATAGATATAGATAGATATAGATAGATATAGATAGATATAGATAGATATAGATAGATATAGATGGATATAGATAGATATCGATATAGATAGATATAGATATGGATACAGATATAGATAGATATAGATAGAGATAGATACGTAGATATAGATAGAAATAGATATAGATACAGATAGATATAGATAGATATAGATAGATATAGATAGATTTAGATAGATATAGAATGATATAGATAGAATCAGATAGAGAGATAGTTAGATAGTTAGATAGATAGACAGATAGATAGTTAGATAGATAGATAGATAGACAGATAGATAGATAGACAGATAGATAGACAGATAGATAGATAGATCGATGGATGGATAGATAGATAGATAGATCTAATGCACAACATGCACCTGGTGAACATGCTTCACTGATAGATTGATCGATAGATGATAAATGAGCCATAGGAGCGAGGAGCTCTAGGAGCCAGGAGCCATAGAAGCCACAGAAGCCGCAGAAGCCACCAGGAGCCACCAGGAGCCACAGAAGCCACAGAAGCCACCAGGAGCCAGGACCAAAAAAAAAAAATCAAAAAAAAAACAGATTAAATTACCCTCCTAAAAACATATCAAAACATCAAAACCAAATAAAATGCTGATCATTTTGATAACTATCCAATTCTCCTGGCAATTCCGGGCTGCTGGAGCTGCTAGATGCATTGGATTCAATTGGTTTGTTGCTTGGGGAACCCGGGGAACCCTGCAACCTCTGACCCCCGCAACCCCGCCTTCAGGATACACACCACCTGACAACATCAGAGTTCTCAGCTACGGTGACACTTGACTGAGGTAGGATGAAATACAAAATTCATCAAAATTAGGCATCTGAACTTGAACATAAAAGCTCAAACTAGTTCCCAAGAAACTCCTGTATGACACCAGTTTGAGGCTTCCACACTCTATTTTCAGCGCATATCATGAAACATCAAAGAAACGAATCAAACGAGCAAGCATTGATAACTTAAATGTTGAAAACATCTATCCATTCCATCCATTCCATCGCTAGAGTCTCCACAATTTGGGGGGTTCTCCAGCGGAGAACGCCATCGCCTCCAGTGGAGCCTTATCGGCCTCATCCACCACCACGCATCGCCCTGCTTTGGCAGCACGAAGAAGCGCCGAGTCTCGCCAAGACACGACCCCAGCCTGGCCGAGCGAGTCTCGTATGGTACCTGATGGGAAACCCATGGGGGGGGGGAAAACACATGAAAAAACAGCTTATCCACATTTTTTTGACAAACCAGGACCCAGGATAAGAGTGAGTGACTAGACGTCACCTGGAACTGTCCAAGCCTGAAGGGTTGGCGTCACCGTCAGACTCTGCAGCGTAGTGTCTCGATGGAGCTGGACCTTTCAAAACATCAGTTTTCTTCTGGGTACATCTGGGTGCCCTAACTGCACGTGACAGAGTGCTGATTAGACGCCCCAAAAAAAAAGCAGCATTTGAGGGCAGGGCATATTCACGTTCGCAGCAGAGCAACGACAGCATATGGTCAGCAAGCTTGTTCTTGCCCACCTCTCATATGTTTACAGAAACAGCGGTTGCAAACATCTCGCTGCCAAAAAAGCCCTATCGCATTGGTTGATGTGTATTCCTATCATGGGTTATAGTAATATGGGTTATAATACATAATCCCCATTGAACTAGGTTATATATCAACTATCATAATAGCAAATATCATAACCAACCAATCAGAGTATACATCTTTACTGGCTCAGGGACACAAGAAGCTCACATACTGAGACTTTGACCCCCTGATTGCCAACCAGCAAAAGGTGCCTCATGTCAGCACCACATTGCCGTCAACGGATCCTGAAAAAAACGCCTCTTCTCGGATCGTGTTGCAGGCGATGTCTGAGCTGCAGACTGCCCAGCACTCCAGCTGGCCAACATGTTCTGCCTCTCAGCTCAGCTGCTCAGCTTCGGAAGCTTAGGACAGTGAGCTCGGCTGCGCTTGCTGAGCAAGGCACAGCACCACGAGGTGGTTGGCGATCTGCACAAATTGCACCTTCGGCTGCACTTTTTCTTCACCGCCTCTCCCGGAAACCAACAGGCCAAAACTACGGGCCTTTGGAACAAGCTCTGGACGAGCAGGACTCCGTCGCAAGCAGTCCAATTGTTTGGGCGACAACCTTAGTACTGTCAATGGCAAAGAAAGCATAAGTCTATATTTGCATGTGCGTATAATACATAGACATAGATCCAGATGATACCAGTATCTATAGATAGTGCATACTGGTAGTATACATCGTAAATTATCATCCAGTATAATACGTATATACTACAGTAAAGTCTGGGAAAAAGACTCTGCAGATCTTGCAGTGGTCTCCAAGGCTTCTATTCCGGCCTGCCAAGATTTGTAAAGGCTTAGTGGCATCCAATGTGCACTTCTTCCCCACCTCGGCAAGGAGCTTCTCGCCCTTCACCCGCTGAAAGGCTTCCAGAAACTTGAAGCGTGCTGAGAAAGCTCTATCCTCGGAGAATTGAACGATGACTCGAAGGCTGAAATTCAAAAGGTCTCAGGTCTCAGATCGCAACTTCATCCATTGTATCATACTGAGGGCGTTACAAGTGCACCGGCCAAATCGTTCTGGCTTGCCAAAAGCCTCGAGCTCGAAGGCGAGCCGACAATTTTGGCAATAAACATCGAGAATCTGACATCTTCTGAGCTAAGCTGCTGAGCCCTGCACTTGGCAGTCCTCAACAAAGCTCGCAGGCCTGGGTCAACCAGCACTTCGCACTTGGCAGTTCCGGTCAGCTGCTTCCTGGGCCCTGTACTCAGCTGCAGTGGCTTCAGATCAGGGTCCTTGCATGCAGCCTTTACCGCTTGGCCTGAGAAGACATTACAACAGACAAACATGTTTGCATGTTCAAATCAAACTTGGATGTTTTCGTCCCATCCCCGCGCGTTACCGTTAAGAAAGTGCCCTGGGGACTGATCGCATATCAAAGCCGTGAGCTTCCACAGGAGCAACAGCGAGACTCTACGAAAGCCGCAAAGGTGCCAAGTCTAAGAAAAAGCCAACAGTTGTCCCTCTCTG
Organism: Cladocopium goreaui; assembly: GCA_947184155.2. Lineage (NCBI taxonomy): Eukaryota > Dinophyceae > Suessiales > Symbiodiniaceae > Cladocopium > Cladocopium goreaui. The sequence continues at coordinate 121,849 of CAMXCT020001667.1, read as the reverse complement.
GGGAATAAAGTCTGGGAGCATCTGAGAACCAGGCTGAAGGAAAGAAGCTTGCCGATGCGCTGCTTTGCCTGTGCTGAGCTGCATCATCTGAATGCCTGCCTTGAACACGTCTCATGGACTCCTCGTTGTCAGCATTCGAGTGGTTGGAGGCAACAGTCTCAACCAATTTGCGCCTCTGCAGTGCACTTCGGTGAGAAGAGGTCAAAGCCCTGAAACTATAGGTAGAAAGGGATTGGCAAAGAAATCGGGGCTTGGCACAGCCTACTTAAGAACAGCAGTGCCAAGGGCTTGGCAGTTCAGGAAATGGAAGGTCCAGCAGCACGTGAAAGTTGAAGAGCGTTGACACCTGTCCAGCTTCAAGAGTCAACTTCGCCAATGTATGCAGTTTCCAGCGCCTCATCATCGATCCAGTTTCCAGACATGCCGGGCTTTGAAGGCCTCAGGTTCAAGAAACCTTTTTGTTTGAAACGTTTGCCTTTGAAATCTGTAAATCTCGACCCCTGAGGCTTTAGCTCTGGCAAGTCACCACAGGCGATCACTCGAAACGCAGGGCTGACCTGCAACAAGGCCATGCAGCGAAGGCTAGGTGAAAGGGCAACTCTGCCGCCAACGACACCGTGATGCGTGTCGTCCCACAAAAAATGATCAATCCATCATTCTCAACATTGCTTTCTATCAGACCCAGTTGAGTCTGCTGGACACTCCGGTGTCTCATGGCAACATGTTTAAACATCTACATACATATGTATATATATATATATATTAAACACCAAGGGAATGGTCTCTGTACACCAAATCACTGTGCTTGCCTTCCGAGCTCCTGAGGCCAGCAGCGCTGCTTTCACCTTCTCACCTGCGATGCAGGCAGCGGCAAAGTGGACACTGATCTCTCGATCCCGAAAACTCGCCTCTGTTCATCAATGTGGACCACTGGCTGGCAGAGAAGAGAAGCCTTTCCGGGAAAAGAAAAAGTTCAGCTTGCGTTCCAGAACAATGAAGAAAAACCGCGTGATGAAGGTTTTTGAAACAGGATTTGAGAAGGAAAATGGGACAAGCCTGGGCCTCCCAGTTTGAATGCAAAACAAGCATAGAAGGCCACGCACACAAGAGTGGACTAAGAGAGTTGAGAATTGTGCGTATCCCGTTGGTTTATGTATATATATATATATATATAGTACAAGTATGAAGTCGTGTACCCCAAAATGCTATTTCAATAAATCTGTGTTTTTTGACCCATACCGCCCCACAGAGTCCATCTATTGTTCATCCCAGAGGTTCCAGCGTATGCAACTTGGCTTGTGCCATCTGCAGTGATTGAGGTGAGCAGCGTTCCATCTGGCAGTGAGCACCATCGGTCTGCCAAAAGAGGTCCCAAAGCGCCATAAAGTGTTCCCTGGCGTTGAGGCAACATAGCAACATAGCATCACCCCAGGTTCACAAGCATAGGCAGCATAGTCATCTACGATCATCTACCCATGTCTCACGCAATGGCTCGAAAAAACGGACAGTTCCAGCAAGCATTGCAAGCCGCGTCAAACGACGCAAGGCTCAAGAATGACCGCAACAAAATTCGAACGACCCTCCCCCTCTCAAGACACCTCATTTCCTCTGGATTTCACTACACATCCTGCCAGACTCAATAAATGCCTGGTTTTGAGTTGTTCCCTGTGTTGCTATAAGACACTACATATCTACTTTCCAGGTCCAGGATTCTTTCCGCAAGCGACAAGTATTTCGCAATGATCCACTTCTTTCGAACCGTCCTGGTTGAAATATGTTGAAATGTATTCGCACGGAGTGATCTTTTATTGGCCCTTTTGCTTCCAATTAGGCATAAAATCGAAAAAGTGTCCTCCCATTTGCAGTCACATACAGTCTTGATGTGGCAGTGTCTCAAAACCTTGTACCCCTGGTGAACATCAAAATAGCTGGTAAATGGATGTTCATCCCAATAAAAATGGTATTAATAGGTATTGACCCATACCCATGTCAGGTTGTCAGCCTTACGGCAGAAATGTCGGCCTTGGCCAAACGATGAATGCCATCCAGTACCGCCAAGTCGCCATGAATCGCAGCCTGCACCAATGGAGAGTCCGCCCAAGCCGTGTTTCCCCAAGGATCAGTCCTGAGCCCGTGGGAGATGACGAATGGATCGCAACTTCCACTGAAAATGCACCTTGACAACATGTTGGGGTCAATTGTCCTTTCTACCCGTCGATGATCTATATAGTCTCTATAATATATATATATATATATATTATTATATTATATTATATTATATTATATTATATTATATTTTATTATATTATATTATATTATACTATATTATACTATATTATATTATATTGCATTATATAATATTATAATATATTATATTATATGATATTATATTATATTGCATTATATAATAGTATATAATATAATATAATATTATATAATATTATATAATATTATATTATATTATATTGTATTATATTATATTATATTATATTGTATTATATTATATTATATTATATTATATATATATTATTATATTATATATATACAATAAATACGTGTACTGTCATCATTTCATATTGAGGCTGTGATATGTTGTTATGGCCTTGTTGTAAACATCATCCCAGAATGAATCGAATGTGGACGTCTTAGTCCAGGAGCGTACGGTGTTGTAGCAGGTCTCTTGAGCTCATGTCGCGGTAGCAGAAGATGTCGCGAGTCCTGGGACGGAGTCAACCTTGAGGGGAAACTGAGGTAGCCAGGTAGCCATGGACCAAGAAAACTGTGGGTGAAGGATTGAAGGATCCAAATCTGGAATAAATGTATAGAAAATTATATAAATGTCAGGGAATCCCCAGTGCAAATCAACCTGCAGATTGTCGATTTTATGGAGGAATGGACTCTGCACCTGTAGCCCAAGATGGATGCGAACGCCTTCACCTTGGTGATGACAGGTGTCGTGTCAGCAGCGAATCCAGCTATCCAGCTGGGCTTCTCACCAAAGTAGATTTCCCTGAGCCCTTTTCGCCAATCAGAGCAATGTCCTGGTGGCATCTGGTGACACTGCAGATACCCTCTGGTAAACGTTGACATAACTATGGAAAATCACCATGCTATCAATGGGTAAATCCACTATTTCTATGGCAATTTTCAATAGCTATGTTAAATGACCACAGGGTACACATTTTTGAAGGGCGGATGGGAAAAGATCGGTCCGACCCAGCTGCATGATCCATGATGACTTGGGAGAGAATGGATGCTTGCGACCTGAAAGGATCTGCTTTGATCAACTTCGCCGATTTGCTATAATTTATATAACATATATATATATATACAGGATATAATATATATATAAATATATATATATATTATATTATATATATGGCATTATATTGCGGTTGCTCTAAATTCCTTTCGCGGACTCAGCAAAAAACTTTCGCGGGGTCTCATGTTTGTTGCAAAGACTAATTCCTCAGTCGACTTAGTTTCTGGCCGTGTGAGTGACACACTTCCGATGGGCCTGCAAAGCCAGCAGGATGTTTGGGGGGGCTAAGCCAACACTTTCCTACGTTGCTTTACAGTAAGAAAGAACACGCATGGCACTCAAACATTGTCGGGTTGAATACAAACACAATGTGTTTGGAATTCTTTGGGTGTGCGACAGTCAACTATTGGATTTTGCAAAGAATCTGAGCAAGCACTTTTTCGCACCACAGCACAGCGTGAAGTCATGCCATCTGCAGAGTCTGCGGGTTTTCCTTGGCGCAATTTCTTCTGTCACAGTGACAGCAGGGCTCAGGACCTGATAGGACCTGTATGGACCTGTGGACTGTGTGCATCTTGAGGCAAGGACTGAAGAGCATAAGGAGTTGATCATCTCTTGGGAATGCGACACATTACCTTGGCGCAGCAAAATCAGAACTTCGCGAAATCATGTTTTTGGGGATAGGAAAGTGAGGATTGGGAAGTTCTTGAAATTTCGAGGACAGCTGCCGGTTCCAAAGGGTCAGAGCCCAGAAAATGCCACAGTGACGATTGCGAACCAGGTGCCATTGACGAATGGACCAGAACACCAGCAGCGCCCTGCGCCATCGCCAACTCGAACCTCTCGCCGTTGCAGAGAATTGAGGGGATGCCTGGTAAATCATCTGATTGGGCTTAGACCTTCCTGTCCTTTCCAGAGAAACTCTACATATTTTGAGAGCAAAACTGCCCATTGTGACCATGACTCGTTCTGGACCGCAGGGAAACAATGACAGCTGTTTGGCTTGGACTGAGGGAAGGCACGGAATGCATTTTACGGTAAAATGTTTTCCACTCAGAACACATTACATTACTTATATATAAGTGTACGTTCACTCCATACTCCAGGTGTACGTTCAAGCGTGGTTTCTTTTGCACATACGTACCCCTTTCAAGAAAACATCGGTGTCCAGCCAATGGACCGTTTGGGATCCTGAAGAAGTTACTGTCCTGACCTGGCGGGGAATCTTTGAGCAGCATGCTACCGCAGGAAGGCTTTTGCAAGACCTTGGAGGTTGCACAGCCAGCACCACTAAAATCCACACCAGACAGCTGAGGCAGCCATATGCAGCCGAGGTGCTGAATTTCTTCACTGCACTTCGTGTCAATGTCCTCCGGTTCACGACTTGATGGGTTGACATGGATCCAGATGGATCCACGGTCCACATGGGTCCACAACAAGCAGAACGCGCAAAGAATACGCGCTTGTTGAATGCTGCGCAAGTCATGAGAATTCAGCACTCAAGCTGCCTGCTGAGTCTTCAGAAGCCCTCGGGGAGAAGGTCCGGAGCAAAAGCATTGGTTACCACCTGAGGCCAGGGGTAGGTGACGAAAGCTAGCAGGGATGTTGAATCAGGGGCCAATGTTGATGGGTTGGGAGGAGACAAAAAACATCAAAAAACAATAGGATAATATTTGTGCATCCTCATCATCCTGTTGCTTTTCCGGTGAAAAAGTTTCCAGGCGCAGGAATGGTTTTGCCCGGACACGTGCGGTTGGACAGGAAAGTACGAAGTATGTGTTGGGGTAGGGGTAGGTCAACAGATTATTCCATAACCAAAACATATTATTCTGTAACCAAAACGTATTATTCCTCAACCAAGGATTATTCCATAACCAAAACGTATTATTCTTCAACCATGAAGTGTTTGCTGACCTACAGTACCAAGTATGGACACCTATAAGGCTTTGGTGAGGAAAGCATGCACCGACCTGAAAAAGTCGAGCTACACCCATGGTGTGAAGCCACATGACCTGAAGCCAAGCCAAGCCGCGTCCGTCTCTGAATTTCGCCGGTGATGACAAGCAACAGCTGACCTGGTGCAGGGTGCATCGAGGCTGCTTGAGAGTTGGGCAAGAGCAGCAAAATGGCTACTTGTATGGCTCAAAACCCAATCACTGTGAACCCAAAACAGCTAGGTTTTATATGTGCATCTTCCGCAAATCTGGTATTTCAGCTTTTGATCCATGGCCTAATTTAGATTAGAGAAGCGTCAAATGGTGAAGCAGAAATCTGAAGGGTTGATATGTGCCACGGTCAAGAGTCTCTATATAATGTGCACCTATTGAATCGAGTTCGTGACTCATGACCATCTCTAGTATGGATCACCAACATAAATTAACCACCCGTATTGACCATGGCACATGGAGGACACACCTGCTGCAGCTGGCTGCAAGGGGTGAAAAGCCTTGAGCAGGCTTCATCGATCGCCTGTCAAGGGTTTCATGTGCCGGGATAGTGGCCATGGACTGAGGAAGTCAAATTGAGAATTACTCTGGAACCGTGGGCATAAATGTGGCATAAAGGCCTAGCGCAGCGTGTTGCCTTGAAGGTTTAGGCCCTTAGTCTCTCCTCATTCTTCATTCCTGGTAGAATTTGAATTCCTGATTTCTGGTTTCATTCTGGGGATATCTGAGTCTTGACGAGAGCATCACGTAGCATCACTACATCTTTTTGGCTGGATGTCCTCTGTTCAATCTTCTTTACTTGAAAGGATTGCAATTCTCCGAGTCCGATCGAAGTTTGGGGACCTGGAGACAACGAGGTGCCCACGGTAAGCCCACGCCTGTTGCTGGGTGTAGCGACTTCCCTGAAAGCCAGTGCAAAAGAGTGCAAATAGCCACCGTTCACACTGATTGATGGCAGTTTTATCAAGTTTCTGTGCTGCATGTTACTGCATGTTCTGCTAATTGCACATTCGAGTGTGTGCGAGCAGGAGCAGGTGTAAGAAATCGCGGCCTTCAGAGGGCCAGCACATGTACACATCTTTGTATCGTCGGTGCCAACAGCAGTCTGCACACCTTAGACAAGACTGTAATCTCGATGGCTTATTGTCGAAATGAATCAGTTTTATTTAAATCTACTGCTACTGCATATAATTTACACATACTTTCTTAGCAAGGCTTGAAGTAGGTTGCTTTCTTTGATATTTCCATATATGTCCTACATCCCCAGCATGTTTTTCTGCGTTTCTTCGCTTCTTAGCTTCTTCGCTTTTGTTCCGACAGGCCACCCTTCTGATCACCAACGAGATATTTTCGTGGTGAAGCCTGGCAGCAATCCTCCTGCAGGGAAGGGACTGCCAGTGTCAACTCATCTCGAGCCATGTGATTCTGATTCACCCTCCGATACCCTCAAAAATCCACTCACACCGAACAGTGCCAAGTTATTTCATGTTATTTCTTGCTGCTTTGATTCAAATCGTGTGCCAAGGTTTGCTAGTAGGCCACCGAAGGTCCCCCAACGTTGCAGTCAGGTGTCATTCCCGCATGGAACTACGTCCCCCAACTGCCAGGAAAAGTCACCCCAACTTCTTCGCCCATTGTAAACGCAGCACAAAAATGAAAAAGTACAAAAAAAATATCATCCCAAATGTGCAAAACACAATCAGAACGCAAGTCACCCCAATGGTCTTAAACTATGGAAAATTATCAAAAAACGATATATTTTGATAGCCAAACACCATGTGAACGCATGATTCATGTATGTTTGGGTAGGATATCTCTTTTGTTACAAAACGCATCCAATTCGAATGTTAAAAGTGTAACAAGTACATCTAAGAAATGTCATCTTTTGGATCAAAACACAATGTGAACGAATGATTCATGTATGTTTTGGTATGTTTTGGTAACAAATCTATGGGGTTCTGATTTACATCTCAACTCAATATTTCCGCAACGGGTTCCGAGCGAGGCCAAAAACGAGGCCAAAACGAGGCCCGAACGAGGCCAGAAAATAGCTTTGGAACCCCCTCAGCTTTAGCAGCAGTACCACCAGCCCGGCAGCAAGTCTCTATAGCAGGAGTCTAGAAGCAGTCTGGCAGCAGCTCAGCACCGCAGCCATTTAGCATCAGCCCGACAACAGCCTAGCTGCAGGCCAGCATCTACTGTAATTAGATGAATCGATGCAACTACTCTAGAAAGGCACCACCCCCGGCAGGGCGACATGTAAACACGTGACTGGATTTGCTTGAAGGTCACATGAATGAGCCAGGCATGACAAAAAAACAAGTTCACCAGTGTAAACACAAGCTAAATGAAGCAAAATTTACTTCTAAAGCATCGTTTTCTATCTTACGCAACTGATCCACAGCAAGTAAACGCATGTTGGGGCGACTTTCCCGGGAAGTCCCCCCCAACTAAACGCAAGATTTTGGATCCGGCGGGGTGAGTTCACTATAGGTGAGTAGCACCCCTGCCATCCCCTGCCCGCATACTGCGATCCGACCTGTCGGAATGAAGTGCATGGTCTCACCACTTCAGCACCTGAGTTCTGCAAGGCATCGCTTCGTAATTCCAGTAATTCATCATTCACAGCGTCACGGCCATCTACAAAATGTCAAGATCTTACATCCTCACAGGAGTGCTCATCCCTCAATACGTTTGAAGATTCAATTCAGTTGCAGTCCCGAAATTGCAGGATTTTTGTCGCTCCCTTAGGCTATAGCAGCTCGCGTCGATTGCCTTAGTCGCGGTGCGGAGTCGACTAAGGGACTCTACGCATGTGCTGCAAAGCTGGTCACCACGTCACCACGTCACCACGGTCCAACTGGTCACGGTCTGGAAGCCCAACTTGCTGCGACTTGCCAGTGGAGTTCGAAGCGCAATAGCACCTGCAGTGAGTCCAACTTCCAGCTTAGCAACCAGCGCAAACTTAGCAAAAGATGGGGAATCTTCAGCAGTTCCAACAACTTGGAAATTCCAATAATGTTAGTAAAGCATAGGAAAGCAATATTTTTCTTAACCACCAATATTTTGATGTTTTATACTTTATATATACTATATTATACTATTAACATTAGAAAAAATGTCTGGGTTCGCTCCGCTGCCACGCCTATCGCCAGGCAACCTTACCACGGTGTGCTTGGGTGTCATTGCACAGCACTTTGCCTGCAACAGCTTTATGGGGACAGTAGGCTGCGATGTCAAAGGCATTGACCCTATGGGTAGGTGTCAAATCGACAATACGAGTATGGCTCGAAATATTGGATGTCCGGTCCTAACAAAACATGTTTGTTTACTAGTAAATCCAATAACACTATATAATAGTTGGGTTGGTCAACCAGCACTACAATGCACCAAACAAAAACGACGAGTCCATCCGTGGCGCAGAAAAATCTCCGGCCTCTGAGACCTGCCAAGTCGTGCCAAGTCATTTCTGTCGGTCCCAAAAAAAAGATGGAAAGTTCAAAAAATATGGTTGTGCATAGCAAAATTTCAAATGATATATAATGATCCATAGCTATGTCTAGTTATTGATAGAAAAAATGTCCTACAAATGTGATGTTTATTTTCTTGATGTAATTACTCTGCTTAACCATCCGTGATGGCACCCTGTTTCGTTCTGACTGTCACGGCAGAACGTGACACAACTCACTTTCGCCTCATTGCAATCAACAGTTGCCAGCGTAGTCGTGGTCGTGGTGGGCGCGGTAGTTATATGTGAGGTAGCGGTGGTTGTTGACGTCGTGATGGCCATTGCTTTGGCGCACCTTCCGATTCTCGAAAGCACAAGATGGTATCATATCCAGCTGAAAGTTAAATTCATCTTTGCACTCAGTCCAACCAAGTCTGAGTCTAGGATGTCGATAAGAGCAAAACCTTCATTCAATCCAGTCAAATGAAAGCATTCAATGCACAAGCTGGATCCCTATAGTAGGTTTGCCCTTGCATCTGTGCCAGTTTGTGTCTGTAGAATTCTTGCAGCCAAATGACCATTCATCGATCATTATCTGTGTGGAATATGGTTCTCCTTTAACCTTGGTGTGTTTTTACAACATCGCAATGCATCGCCGCAGTGGCGTATCGCGTAGCGTATCCCTGAGTCACTGAGCACAACACCGGGCCGCTGCACCAACACCTGGAGCCACGGAATCCAAGGCATGGAACCGCCGAGCGGAAAGGAACCACCACAGATCTATGTCGAATCCAAGTCGCCCATCACGTCCATCATTGTAGCCTGGCTAAGGATGACACTGCTTTGCATAAAAACCGGCAGAACATTTGGCGGAATCTTTCAAGAAGCTTCCGGAATCAAGAGCAGCACCAAACACTCACAGAACTCAGAGCCATGCTAAAGTAATCTAAAGTAGACTCCCTGGTGGACAACAAACTGCTAAGCTGCAGCTCTTAGTTGCAGCTTGATGGCGAATCTGCTTGGGCGAAAGTGAGCAGCATTGCGTGCGGGTGATTTCAGAACACGGCTTCACCACCTGCCAAGTCATCACGTAGCAACTGTATGCAACTGTCAAGTGAAACAAGTGCAATGCAAGTGCTTGGCTTCAGCAAGTTCTCTTTCACAGCTGAGAATGCACCTCGCTGCATGCCTGGTCAATGTGTGCCTGAGATGGGAATCGCGTACCTGAAGTACTTAAGGCTTGAGCTGCTTGGAGCTTGGCCAGAAATTCTTCCATTTGGATTCTGAAAATTGTATCTATACCCGCAATACGACACACCAAAAAAAATCAGCCATTGGTTTCCCTAGCAGCTGCCTAAAGATGGGCCGCTGCACCAGCACTTGTCGCCAGCTCCCTGCGATCACGACGCAACCATTCTGCAACCACTCCATGACCAATGCCAAGCCATAGCGAAGTCATGGCGAAGTTGCCAAGCTCTTGGATGATTTTTTCCAAAAAACAATTACAAATCGCAAGCAGAAGCTCTTCATTCTTCAGACCTTTTTTGAAACAACTGCAAAGAAGTGTTTCGTGGTTAGACCACAACAGCCTCTGATGGAACCCCACCACCTACCAAACTCTGCAAATACTTCACCAACTTCACCAAATGTCTGTAATTTGCTCGCAGACTTCTCCGAGAAGGGCCTGTCTAATTTGCTTTGGATGCATTTGACCTCGGGCCGGAGCTCCAAGGGATGGAATTATCATTCGCGCGCTTTTGCATGTCTTTCCGATGGATGGAATCCGGATGGAAACGATAAAATCATGTGCAAGTGATCAATGTCCAAAGCAAGAGAAGATAAGGACAAAGATTGCATTGTCGGTATCAAGAATGTTAGGAACGCCAAACAAGCGATGCTGAAACGACAAGAGTTGTTGGGAAAGCTGTGGCAGTGATTGTCACCTTCTGCAACACAAAAAGCTGAACCTGCACCATGCTATGCCCCGTGCAGCAATGACCTTCTGAAACAGCCGAACAAGGCTTGATCACAGACGCACACCAGTCCTTAGACTTTTGGTAGAATCGATCAGAATTCGCAACTCCTTCAACAGAATTTCAACCCTGTGTGTTGCAGCCAAAGAAACATCAATAGCTGGCTGCGTGCTATAGGAGGTATTTGGCTGAGGACCACTGCACCAACATTGGTCATTCCCATCCTTGGTCTGGCGATGGTGCTATGCAGTGCTCAACTAAAATAAGGGAAGAAAGCTCTGAGCATCAAAAATACAACCCCCGACAAGTTTTCCACTCATCAGTCATCAGTCAGCAATTCTTTGCGATTTAGAAAATGTTGGCTGTCACTGTTGTCTCTCAAGTTGCTGATGCTGAAAAAAATGAGGCATTCCAATTTTAGGTGTGCATCTTTAGGTCAGCCGGGTCTCGTGATGGCGAATCATTTTGGGCGACATATCGCAGCACACGACATGCGAGAGCTGCTTGCCTCACCGTAGCCATTGGGACCCATGGGATGGGGACCATGGGACCATTGGGGACCAAGGCACAGGGCTGGATGACCTGTCACCGGTGAAACCGGCGGTCGAAGAGAGGTGATCTATATATATATATATATCAGGATGCACAGAACCACTCCAAGGGGAAAGACAAGGCAACACGAATTGTTTTGGAACTGGTCCAAAGACCCGAAACTGTCAAGTGTGGCTTTTCCAGTCAACTAGGATGTGGCTCCAAACAATTCAACTGAGGCTGAAAGCGTGACCATGGACACACCCTTGACCTCTCACGCAACCAGGCCTCTTTGCAATACTTGTCTATCGCTTCCTGTGTTCCAAATTTTCCGCCTCGGACAACTCTATACAATGTTACGCCCTCTTAGAGAACCTGTACATTCCAGTGCAATAAGTGTCAAGACATCTCCAAAAAAACATCTAGAATCTAAGATAGAGGAAATTAATTCTCCTTTGCAAATCTGCGAATATGATGAAATAACACGAAATATGCAATCCTGATAAGAATCACTGCAGAAGATGAGGCACAGCGGACTTGCTTTACCAACACTGAGGCAGCAACCTTCTTCGGGTCCTGCACATGCACATTTCTCGTCTCCAGTGTCGATGCGAATTTTCTTTGGAGACCTCGAAACACCGTGGTTTTCTGGCATGTTTTCGCACAATGGCTCTGAATCAGTTTTTGAGTGCTAAAAATCTCCATTGTGTCATGATATTCATCAACCACTAGGGATTTTAAAGCCCATCACAGCCCTATTTTGTTATAGATTGTATATCTTCACGATTTTGCTGACGAGAAGTCAGCACAAAGCACAAAGCCATCGGCAATCCACAGCAAAAGCCCGAAGGCATGTCATCACCTCTGCGGTGCACCGTTCTACACAGAACTGGTGTCACGGATCGTGGGATTTCACACATCGAAGCATTGAGTCTTGCACATTGCAGGTTCAATGAAGAGCTGTCTGGATCCAGTCCATCTGTAGAGTAAGCCTCGAGTCTTTCCCACGCAAACTATCAGACCCCCAAAGACATCCGGACTTGTGGAGTGAAGATCAAGTGTGGAAAATGAGCCATGCCAGCCATGCAGTCATGGGGCAAATTCATCTTCACTGATGCCAGCACCTGTCCATGGCAGAAACTGGTGACACAGGACATGGACAGCGAATGGGCCTGGCCGCCTGGCCTGACGTTTGCAAGGCTCCCAGTTCATCTCGTTGGGCCCTACCAGGCTTTTGTGTCGGCGCTCCAAAGTAATAAAAGGCCGAAAGGTTCAAAACGGCTCAAACCACAAACTAACAAACAAACAGTGTTGGTTGATAAGAAATCCCATCAAAGGCTATCATCATCGTTGATCCCAACAAGACCTTGGTATACCTCAGCTGGAATAATCAACCAACACAGCTCAACTGGCTGCTGATTCCGCCTCATGACTCGCACAGAGCGGTGAGCATCATCACCGGCCACATAGGCTACACGCAGAACGTTGAAAATGGATTGCCATCGAAGCCATCGACTCAGCCAAATGTGGAGGTGGTTGTGAACAAACTCATCAATGTTGAATGCTAAGTACCAGTTTGGTAATATCAAACTGTATTAGATTGTTACAATCGAAATGCACACTACACATTAATTTATATATAATATGTGACCATATATATATATATGTGTATATATATATATATGTGTATATATATGTATATATATATGTATATATATGTATGGATATATGTATTTATGTGTATGTAGAAGAAGGAGCGCGGACAACATACATATGTATGTATATGTTTATATACATATATATATATATATACATATATATATATACATATATATACATATATATATATATACATATATTTACATATATTTACATATATATATATATACATATATATACATATATATACAAATATATACATATATATACATACCTGAGAAGGGGTGGAACGAAAGCCAGCGCTTGCTTTTTGACTCGCGCGGGGGCGCGTGAAACTCCACCTCATCCATATGGCATGGCTCAAACATGAAGCGCCCCAACATCAACAATTGCTATCGGGTCATAATTTTCCAATCATTAAATGGACCTTTTTAGGGTAAACTCCACGATTTTGTAACTTCTATATCCAAATATGTTTCCTGCAATGTACTGCGGCATTGTGAAAAGTTCTATCTCAAGTTCCGTAAATCCGCCTTTGGTTGCTCATTTATCTTAAAACAGCGCAAGTTTGCTCCCACCTATTGTAGATAAATAATACCCGCTTTTTTGTGTGAACAGTGGTCATGTGACCTCTCAAAGTCTAAATTGTTTTCTCCCCAGCGTGGTCCATGCTTCTCCGCGAAGTTCCGCAACATTTTGGCCGTACGGTGAGAAATCAAAACATAGCTCTACTCGCAAAATGGGCAGTGCAAACCCAAGACAATATTATAACATACGTAAGAAAGGGTATAAGAACGAATGAAAATCGAGGACACTTCACACTTCACACTGCACTCTTTACGCCCCACACTTCACACTGCTCTAAACCTAGGTGGAACAAAAAACACTAGTGCCAAAATGGAGAAAATCTGCTAACAAATTTATTTCGCAGCCTTCATGCAGCCACTCCAAGACGATTTCCGAGATCCAGGTGCAAAAGACAATAGTATTACCAATGCAGCCACAGCACGAAGCAACCTTGACGCAGCCATTGCAATGCGATCTGCAGAGACTGAGTTGCAAAACACAATAGAACTACGCACAACGGCGTCGGAAATTGTAGCTCCAAAACCGGATCTCGACGCCAGAGCGAAAAAAAGACGATTTTGAAGCACTTTCTAAAAGGATTTTTAGAAGGAAAATCACTAGCGCCAAAATGGAGAAAATCTGCTAACAAATCACTGTCGCAGCCTTCATGCAGCCACTCCAATACGATTTACGAGATCCAGCTGCAAAAGCCAATAGTATTACCAATGCAGCCACAGCACGAAGCAACCTTGACGCAGCCATTACAATGCGATCTGCAGAGACTGAGTTGCAAAAAACAATAGAACTACGCACAACGGCGTCGGAAATTGTAGCTCCAAAACCGGATCTCGACGCCAGAGCGAAAAAAAGACGATTTTGAAGCACTTTCTAAAAGGATTTTTAGAAGGAAATTCACTAGCGCCAAAATGAAGAAAATCTGCTGACAAATCACTGTGGCAGCCTTCATGCAGCCACTCCAATACGATTTACGAAGTCCAGCTGCAAAAGACAATAGTATTACCAATGCAGCCACAGTACGAAGCAATCTTGACGCAGCCATTACAATGCGATCTGCAGAGACTGAGTTGCAAAACACAATAGAACTACGCGCAACGGCGTCGGAAATTGCAGCTCCAAAACCGGATCTCGACGCCAGAGCGAAAAAAAGACGATTTTGAAGCACTTTCTAAAAGGATTTTTAGAAGGAAATTCACTAGCGCCAAAATGAAGAAAATCTGCTGACAAATCACTGCGGCAGCCTTCCTTCATGCAGCCACTCCAATACGATTTACGAAGTCCAGCTGCAAAAGACAATAGTATTACCAATGCAGCCACAGCAAAAAGCAACCTTGACGCAACCATTTACACTGCGGGAACGATCCTACAGTTGCAAAGCACAATGGAATTCCATCCGCAACTCATCCACCAGCAACACTTGCAATCCCATTTACATTGAGGGAACGATCCTAGAGTTGCAAATCACAATGGAATTCCATCGGCAACTCATCCACCAGCACCACTTGCAATCCCATTTACATTGCGGGAACGATCCTACAGTTACAAATCACAATGGAACAGCTGCAAAAGACAATAGTATTACCAATCTCATCCACCAGCAACACTTGCAATCCCATTTACATTGAGGGAACGATCCTAGAGTTGCAAATCACAATGGAATTCCATCGGCAACTCATCCACCAGCACCACTTGCAATCCCATTTACATTGCGGGAACGATCCTACAGTTGCAAATCACAATGGAATTCTGTCGACCGCAAATGCACGAAACACAGGTGAAACCCCATTTACAATGCGGAACCGATCCGAACATGATCCGAGAATGATCCGACCACACACGAGACCGTCTCGCACCCGTCGCACCGCACAGGTAGATCATCGACGTTCGGGGACGGACTTTGTATGGAAAAACACAGGGTTTCGTGCATCTGCTATCTCTCAAAAACGCATTTCGTGCGAGACTTCCTTCAAAACTCCATCGGCAACTCCTCCACCAGCACCACTTGCAATCCCATTTGCAGTGAGGGAACGATCCTATAGTTGCAAATCACAATGGAATTCCATCGGCAACTCATCCACCAGCACCACTTGCAATCCCATTTACACTGCAGGAACGACCCTACAGTTACAAATCACAATGGAATTCTGTCGACCGCAAATGCACGAAACACAGGTGAAACCCCATTTACAATGCGGAACCGATCCGACCATGATCCGACCATGATCCGAGAATGATCCGACCACACACGAGACCGTCTCGCACCCGTCGCACCGCAGAGGTAGATCATCGACGTTCGGGGACGCACTTTGTCTGGAAAAACACAGGGTTTCGTGCATCTGCTATCTCTCAAAAACGCATTCGTGCGAGACTTCCGTCAAAACTCCATCGGCAACTCCTCCACCAGCACCACTTGCAATCCCATTTACAGTGAGGGAACAATTTCTTTGCTAACTCTTTCTGTGACTAACTCTTTCCCTCACTAACTCTTTCTTTGACTAACTCTTTCCCTGACTAACTGTTTCTTTGCTAACTCTTTCTTTGACTACCTCATATATCCTGACTAACTCTTTCTTTGACTAACTCTTTCCCTGACTAACTGTTTCTTTGCTAACTCTTTCTTTGACTGACTCTTTCCCTCACTAACTCTTTCTTTGACTAACTCTTTCCCTGACTAACTGTTTCTTTGACTAACTCTTTCTTTGACTAACTCTTTCCCTGACGAACTCTTTCTTTGCTAACTCTTTCTGTGACGAACTCTTTCCCTCACTAACTCTTTCTTTGCTAACTCTTTCCCTGACGAACTCTTTCTTTGCTAACTCTTTCTTTGACCGACTCTTTCCCTCACTAACTCTTTCTTTGACTAACTCTTTCCCTCACTAACTCTTTCTTTGACTAACTCTTTCCCTGACTAACTGTTTCTTTGCTAACTCTGTCTTTGACTAACTCTTTCTTTGACTAACTCTTTCCCTCACTAACTCTTTCTTTGACTAACTCTTTCCCTGACTAACTGTTTCTTTGACTGACTCTTTCTTTGACTAACTCTTTCCCTGACGAACTCTTTCTTTGCTAACTCTTTCTGTGACTAACCCTTTCCCTCACTAACTCTTTCTTTGACGAACTCTTTCCCTGACTAACTGTTTCTTTGCTAACTCTTTCTTTGACTAACTCTTTCCCTCACTAACTCTTTCTTTGACTAACTCTTTCCCTGACTAACTGTTTCCCTCACTAACTCTTTCTTTGACTAACTCTTTCCCTGACTAACTGACTAACTCTTTCTTTGACTAACTCTTTCTTTGACTAACTCTTTCTTTGACTAACTCTTTCCCTCACTAACTCTTTCTTTGACTAACTCTTTCCCTGACTAACTGTTTCTTTGCTAACTCTTTCTTTGACTAACTCTTTCCCTCACTAACTCTTTCTTTGACTAACTCTTTCCCTGACTAACTTTTTCTTTGACTAACTCTTTCTTTGACTAACTCTTTCCCTCACTAACTCTTTCTTTGACTAACTCTTTCCCTGACTAACTGTTTCTTTGACTAACTCTTTCTTTGACTAACTCTTTCCCTGACTAACTCTTTCTTTGACTAACTCTTTCTTTGACTAACTCTTTCCCTGACTAACTGTTTCTTTGATAACTCTTTCTTTGACTAACTGTTTCTTTGCTAACTCTTTCCCTCACTAACTCTTTCTTTGACTCAGTCTTTCCCTGACTAACTGTTTCTTTGACTAACTCTTTGTTTGACTAACTCTTTCTTTGACTAACTCTTTCCCTCACTAACTCTTTCTTTGACTAACTCTTTCCCTGACATTCTAAGAGTCCGTAACACGGAAGTTTCTCCCCCTAAACTTCCTTTGATCATCTATCTATCTAGCTATCTATCTAGCTACCTCTTTATCTATCTAGTTAGCTATCTATCTAGCTATCTAGCCATCTATCTATCTAGCTATCTATCTAGCCATCTATCTATCGAGGTATCTAGCTATCTATCTCTCTAGCTATCTATCTATCTAGCTGGCTATCTATCTATCTAGCTATCTATCTACCAAGTTATTTATCTATCCATCTATCTATCTTTCTATCACATGTAATCCTGTCAGCTTTCCAGAGAAGGTTAGTTCGCAAAAACCAACTAATGTAACTTGGGTTTAAGTTTAAATTTAAAAAAAAGCGGGAGGGGGGATTGGAGGGAGGGCGCAGCGCCTCCCCCCAAAGCAGAATGCAAGCACCTCTTCTCACATGTTACGTTGCTAGTTTTCAAGAGAAGGTTGGTCATGTGATACTCAGGGATGTAAATGCTGTGCAAAATGCATCTTACATAAAAATCAAGTATTTAAAGCAGGCAAAGCAAAAAGAAAAGCAGAGAAGCAAAAAAGCAGAGAAGCAAAGAAACAGGAAACGCACAAAAGCAAAACAGCAGAAAGGCAAAGAAGCAGGAAAAGCAGAAAAGCAGAGAAGCAGGAAAAGCAGGAAAAGCAGGAAAAGCAGGAAAAGCAGGAAAAGCAGAGAAGCAAAGAAACAGGAAAAACAGAAAAGCAGAAAAGCAGAGAAGCAGGAGAAGCAGAAAAGCAAAAAAGCAAAAAAGGCGAGAAGCAGGAGAAGCAGAAAAGCAAAAAAGCAGAAAAGCAGAGAAGCAGGAAAAGCAGGAAAAGCAGGAAAAGCAGGAAAAGCAGGAAAAGCAGGAAAGCAGAGAAGCAGGAAAAGCAGGAAAAGCAGAGAAGCAGGAATCCAAAAATAATTCCTAAACCTGATCAAAAAAAAAACTAAAATAATTAGCCCTCCTTTTTTTACTACATGTTTCCTATCATTTTCACCTCTTTGCTCCATAGGTTTTTGCACCATTTCCTCTGGTTTCCTGCATTTTCATACCTTTTCAATATTAATATTAATCCAAGAGTTTTACCTGTCTCCTTCATTTTCCGATCCTTTTTGCACCATTTCCTCTCGTTGTTATCACATTTTCCTGCACTTTCACTGTATTTTTCCAGCATGTTTGCTGTATCGTCATGGTTTGCGCCTAGCATTCGCTCCGGTTTCCTCCATTTTCCAAGGGATTTTCCATGGTTTGTTCCTAGCATTCGCTCCGTTTTCGTCCGTTTTCCAGGGGATTTTGTACGATTTCCTCTGATTGTTATCATGTTTTCCTGCAGTTTCATTGTATTTTCCAATACATCCTCATGGTCTCTCCGGCCGCCAAAAAGGCGGACCTAGGGGGAATCGATACCCCACCGTCAGCAAATTGCCTAGTGGTACATAATCCAGCAAAATGCTCCGTTTTCTCGCGCTCAACACAGGGGCACGGCGAGATTTCGTTCCCTTTCGGCAACCACCCCCCCCCACACCCCCTATTCTCACTTCGTTCGCAAACAGCAACTAGCCAACTAGCTGGCTTTCGTAATATATATACATATACATATATATATGTATATATGTATATATATATATGTATATATATGTGTGTGTATATATATATGTATATATATATGTATATATGTATATATGTATATATGTATATATGTATATATGTATATATGTATATATGTATATATGTATATATGTATATATGTGTATATGTGTATATGTATATATGTATATATGTATATATGTATATATGTAAATATGTATATATGTATATATGTATATATGTATATATGTATATATGTATGTATGTATGTATGTATGTATGTATGTATGTATGTATGTATATATGTATATATGTATATATGTAAATATGTATATATGTATATTTGTATATTTGTATATATGTATATGCGGTTGTATTCAATATCATATAATATCACAAAATATCATGTAATATCATATAGTCTCATTTATATAATATCATAAAATATCAAATAATATCGTTTATTTATATACATATGATTGCTTTTCATTTTGCTTCCTTTCTGCTGCTGCACACCAAAAGCTTGGGTTTTCGAACTCCAATGGTTGGCACCTCCGAATTGCTTGCCACCACGCCAAGTCACTGCATTTCTCTGGGTATTGGGCAGGCCTCGCGAGCGAAACATGCTCTGAACCACGACATAAAGGGTTGAACATGGGGTGCCCCCAAGTGCCAAGGGTTCTTATGACCAACAAAAACAAAATGTTGAGAGAGAATTCATACACTGCAAACAAGTGTTTCAAATTTTTACCTTGTTCTTCAAGATGTTTTGTCCAAGTTTCCTATCAGCGAAGGGAGATGCCTTGGTAGCAGCTTGGACTTGCAGCCAAACACTCTTTGGAGGTTTCTTGCCAGAAATAAGGTGCTCCAATCAGTCTCAATAGTGCTTTCAAGATGCTCCTCGGGAGTCTCTCATCTTCGCAGCAAGTTGCTTGAACCATAAACAAAGCATACAGAGTTCAAACACTGCTCTTGCGTTGATCAGGGTGTCGTGCTCACTTGAAAGTGTCTCAAGTCTACTATTGAACTGCAAGCTGGACCTGCTCAGAATACCCGGCGGTGGAAAGGAGTGCTCCCCAAGCTCCTTGAGATGGTCCTGGAGCAGCAATCCAATGATCATCATTTTCCCCATTAAATGCTTATAATTGGGGTATACCCTATGCTAATTCGAAACAGCATGTGATTTTTTTGTGCCAGCGCCTTGGCCCTGACCAAGAAGTCGGATCTCTCCAGGCAACCAGAGTCTGAAACCTGATCCGAAAACTGGAAGTTTGCCAGGCAAAACTGAAAGGATTTAGCAGAAAACAAATTGAAGAAAATCAAGGCTGTAGTTTCGAAAGAAACTCGGTTTGTATTTTTTTCAAACAGTACGATCGAAAGCTCCGGATGTTGACCGGAATTGTTCGATACCTTTTCTGGCCTCACCCCTTTGCTCTCGTGCGCGTTTGCCTCTAAAATTTATGTAAATAGATCTGTCACTCATATAATAAACCACCCAGGCGGTAGGAAAATTCTGCATTTGAGAGAACTGTGGTCAAAGGCGACAAGTACTGCAAACCGCAAGAAACATGTACACGGCAAGGACTAAAATGCATGGATGACTTGTATTCCCTCCAATCCAAGGGGTAGCATCATGACATTTTTTACAGGCATTTTTTGTGTCCAAAACCATTGGTTTCATCGAGCCATCGAGCAGCAAAATTCAAAAAATAAAAAGTTTGGTGTCCACAGCCACTTCATATCCTGAGGTTCTCACACCCTGGTCTTTGAGCCAGCAACGCAACTGCTTGGCACTCATTCTGTCTAGCTCAGAATCCTTGGAAAGCAATGAGATTGTGTGAGATATAGTGATAGTGAATAATAGTGAAATGAACCATTGGAACTTCTGAATCTTCTGAGACTTGTCCGTTCTTTTCGTTTCTTGAAATAATTTCGCCTCCTCGTCTCCATGATCATCATCAGGCAGATTTGCCTGTCCAGTAATGCTGATACACAAGCCCAAACCACAGATCCTGCAAAAACTAATCGAATATTACAATACCAGCCATATAGCCACCAATGGATACCAGCAGTACCCGCATGAGGTGGGGCGGAAGTTCCCTCAGGGTTATCCTATAAGACCTTTTTCATCTATAGAACTTGTGTGCGCCGTGCGCCAGCCAGGCCCGTGCGTACGTGCTTTGTGCGAACCTGCTGCACCGTTTTGGTCAATAATCATGACCCTCGCACGATGACATTGCAAGGTAACACCAAGCGACACTTGGCATTCCAAAGGCCACACTTGACACCCACTCCACCCTTCACACTTCGCACTCCACACTTCACTCTTCACACTCCACACTTCACACTTCACACTTCGCATTTCACACTTATCTCATCTCATCCCATCCCATCTCATCTGAGCTCTCGCCTCACCTCAGCTGACCTCATCTCTTCTCATCTCATCTCTTCTCATATGTCATCTAAGTTCTTCTCAGCTAGTTTCATCTCAGCAAAGCATTGCTCAACCTTTCTCGTCTCATGGAACCTCTTCTGAACTCATCTCAGCTCTTCTGTGCGTCAGAAAGCTTTGACTTTCAGTACTTCCCAGGACTACTTTATACTACAAAGCTGGCACGAAGCACTTCCTAGTACTACATTGCAATACAAAGCTTGCACAAAGTACTTCCCAGTACTACTTTGTACTACAAAGCTTGCACAAAACACTTCCCAAAACTACTTTGTACTACGTTGAGGTTGCACAAAATACTTCTCAGTACTACTTTCCATCATATTTAAAGGGTTTTTCCCGAAACTGGGAAAATCAAATTTTTGCGGGTTCTCATCTGCAACATCCCCCCATCCCAACGCAGCTGCCCAGTGGGGAAAACCATTCCTCTGTGCGAGGGGGTCCCTGCCTTTCATCGCTGCAGCCACTTTACACGAACAAAACACAGTGCTTAGCCATTACAATGCGATTTGGCACCACTTCCCTAAGTAAACCCACTTCAGAAAGCCACCGCTTCTCTTATTCGCCGACCCCTGCCGACAGCAGGGGGAGCGCGTCAGAGAAGCAATTACACGCAGCAAGTCGTACACACAGCAAGTGTCAAAGTGCGGACGCAAGAGAAAAAATGTTTAGCAAGTTTAAAAAAGGGAAAGGAGAAACCAATCAAGCTGCACGAGCAAGGAGCAAGCAAGAAGCAGAAGAAGAAGAAGATGAAGCAATTACACGCAGCAAGTCGTACACGCAGCAAGTGTCAAAGTAACGTCGCAAAAGCAAGACGGTTCAAAGCAAGTTTTAAAAAGGAAAAGGAGAAAGCAATCAAGCGGCACGAGCGAGAAGCAAGCAAGCAAGCAAGCAAGCAAGCAAGCAAGCAAGCAAGCAAGCAAGCAAGCAAGCAAGCAAGCAAGCAAGCAAGAAGAAGCAATTACACGCAGCAAGTCGTACATGCAGCAAGTGTCAAAGTACCGTCGCAGAAGCAATCAAGTTAAGCAAGTCTTAAAAAAAGGATAAGGAGAAAGCAATCAAGCGGCACGAGCAAGAAGCAACACCGGGGGGGAGCCTGTCAGAGAAGAGGGGACTAGAGGGAAGCTGGCAGTGCAGAACGGCAGGCAAAGGCAAAGTTTGGAGCTAGTGTCTAGTCACTTCAGAAAGTGCCGTTTGGCAGTCTGGGCTGCTGGCCGCGGGCCCGCTCCGTCCTTCACTGCCATGGTGTTTTAGCCCTGCGACAAGGTCCTTGGACCCGAGCTGTGCAAGACGAAAGCCAGCTGCAAGACGCAGCAAGCACCGGACCTGTGCAGGACGAAAGCCAGCTGCAAGAGGATGCAAGCAAGCCACTCCCAGGTCCCGGCCTGTGGAGCGTTTTCCAATCTTCCCAATCTTCCCAATCTTCCCAATCTTCCCATGCACCCCAGTCGCTCCAGCTCCACGAATGGCGGGGGTCCTGGGGGGACGCGGACCGGACCCAGCAAGTTGAGCCCATGACCCGACGACCTGGTGTGCATTTGCCGCATGCCAAGAGTTCTTCCGACCTGAGTGCACCATTGTGCAACTTGTTTTGGAAGGCAGGAAACAGATATAAAACTGGAAACATGGAAACTACACAGGTTTGAAGCTAGTTTCAAGGCAGTTCAGAAAGCAACGTTTGGCAGTTTGGGCTGCCGGCCGCGGGCCCGATCCGTCCTTCACTGTTTGGCACTCTGGGCTGCCGGCTGCGGGCCCAATCCGTCCTCCACTGCCATTGTGTTTTGGCCCTGCGGGACCGTCCTTTGACCAGAGCCACGCAGGCGCAGGACGAGAGCTAGCGGCAAGAGGACGCAAGCAAGTTGAAAGCTGGCAGTGCAAGAAGGCAGGCAAATGGAAGGTCTGAGGCTAGTTTCTAGGCAGTTCAGAAAGCAACGTTTGGCACTCTGGGCTGCCGGCTGCGGGCCCGATCCGTCCTTCACTGCCATTGTGTTTTGGCCCTGCGGGACCGTCCTTTGACCAGAGCCACGCAGGCGCAGGACGAGAGCTAGCGGCAAGAGGACGCAAGCAAGTTGAAAGCTGGCAGTGCAAGAAGGCAGGCAAATGGAAGGTCTGAGGCTAGTTTCTAGGCAGTTCAGAAAGCAACGTTTGGCACTCTGGGCTGCCGGCTGCGGGCCCAATCCGTCCTTCACTCCCATTGTGTTTTGGCCCTGCGGGACCGTCCTTTGACCGGAGCCGCGCAGGACGAAAGCTAGCGGCAAGAGGACGCAGGCAAGTTGGAAGCTAGCAGTGCACAAATGGAAGGTCTGAGGCTAGTTTCTAGGCAGTTCAGAAAGCAACGTTTGGTACTCTGGGCTGCAGGCTGCGGGCCCAATCCGTCCTTCACTGCCATTGTGTTTTGGCCTGCGGGACCGTCCGTTGACCGGAGCCTTGCAGGACGAAAGCTAGCGGCAAGAGGACGTAAGCAAGTTGGAAGCTGGCAGAGCAGGAAGGCGGACAAATGGAAGGTCTGAGGCTAGTTTCTAGGCAGTTCAGAAAACAACGTTTGGCACTCTGGGCTGCCGGCTGCGGGCCCGATCCGTCCTTCACTGCCATTGCGTTTTGGCCTGCGGGACCGTCCGTTGACCGGAGCCGTGCAGGACGAAAGCTAGCGGCAAGAGGACGCAAGCAAGTTGGAAGCTGGCAGCGCAGGAAGGCGCGCAAATGGAGGGTCCGAAGCTAGTTTCCAGGCAAATCAGAAAGCAACGTTTGGCACTCTGGGCTGCCGGCTGCGGCCCCATCCGTCCTTCACTGCCTGCGGGACCGTCCTTTGATCGGAGCCGTGCAGGACGAAAGCTAGCGGCAAGAGGACGCAAGCAAGTTGGAAGCTGGCAGTGCAGAAAGGCGGGCAAATTCAAGGTCCGAAGCTAGTTTCTAGGCAGTTCAGAAAGCAACGTTTGGCAGTATGGGCTGCCGGCCGCGTGGCTGCAAGTGGCTGCAAGTGGCTGCCAGTTGTTTCCAGTCATTTCAGACAGCGACGACTGGCACTGTGCACTGCTGGCTGTACAAGACGTAGGCGAGCTGCAAAAGGACGCAAGCAAGTTGGGAGCTAGCAGTGTTATTAGTGTAGCCGTGCGGTCACGGTGAAGCGCTCTTGGCGGCATGTGCGCCCGGCATTGTTTTTGTGCTTGGCTTTGATTCGGCCCCGTGCCTGTTCAGAGTAAACAATTGTTCCGCAGGTTGGGCATGCATGCTTGTGAATGACCATTTCATCTGCAGGATCTTGCAGATTGACTCAAAGGGGCAAACAAAAAGCACCAAAAACAAATCAATGAAAACAAACCAGTGTGTGTGTGTGTTCGTTTTGCATACCAATATATCATCTATGTTCTTACTGTAATTCTTGGATGAACATGAATCATGAGCCAATGCGGGTGCCAGATGGTATTTGCATCGAGGACATGCCTGAGAACTGATGGTTTTTGCCCATCAGAAATGCCATCCGCAAGATGCCACTGGCAAAGACCTCATCTTGAATCATAATAATAAGTAGGGGTCACTCCTTCCAAGCTCTGGTTGAAATGACTACCGAATGACAAGATGCTTTCTCACAATATTCCAGCCCAGGGAGTCGGGCGGAGCCCCTTAATCCGGCCAGGGGCCCCCTGGCCACCGCGTACATCCCCGTGTCGCCAAAATATCCTGCGTTTTACGGTGTTTTGTGCTCTTCCCATTTTTTCCCATTTTTCGGCCTTTGTGGCTCAAGATGGGTCAACATGGGCCAACATAGGCCTCAAGATGGACCAACATAGCCTCAGCATGGGGCCTCAAGATCGGCCAACCTAGGCCTCAAGACGGGCCAACATAGCGCCAAGGTGGGCCAACATAGCCCCAAGATGGACCAACATAGCCTCAAGATGGGGCAACATAGCCTTACGATCCTGCTCCCAGCTAGACCCATATCACCTCAACATGGGCCCCTGGCCGGCTGTCGCGCGTAAGCGCTTAAATCCGGCCAGGAGGCCTTCTCTCCTCTCCGAAGGAGAGAGGGGCTGCGACCCCTGCCGCCGACCACCCCCCGACCATCAAAATATACCGCGTTTTACGGTGTTTTGTGCTCTTCCCATTTTTTCCCATTTTTCGGATCTTGTGGCTCGAGATGGGTTAATATGGGCCAACATAGGCCTCAAGATGGACCAACATAGGGGCAACATAGCCCCCAAGATGGGCCAACATAGCCCCAAGATGGGCCAACATAGCTCCAAGATGGGCCAACATAGCCCCAAGATGGGCCAACATAGCCCCAAGATGGGCCCACATTGCCCTCAAGATAGGCCAACATAGCCCCAAGATGGGCCAACATAGCCCCAAGATAAGCCGCCGACCATCAAAATATCCTACGGTTTACAATGTTTTTTTGCTGTTCCCATTTTTCGGATCTTTTGGCTCAACATGGGTCAACATGAGGCCAACATTGGCCAACGTAGCCACAAGATGGGCCAACATAGTTGGGCCCCTGGCCGGCTGTCGCGCGTAAGCGCTTAAATCCGGCCGCGGGGCCCGGAGCTGGCCGTGGCATTGCCGTACGGCAGTTCTCTCCTCTCCGAAGGAGAGAGGGGCTGCGACCCCTGCCGCCGACCACGGCGTACCATCAAAATATACCGCGTTTTACATCCCCCTTTGAATTCGGTCCCTAACCCGGGCGTTCAGATTCTTTAAAGGGACGCCCTGTGCCACCAAAAAATATCTTTAAAGAATGGGAACCCTTCTGTACAGGCACCTGGTACAGTGCTTAAAGAATCATACCCAGTTGGCCACTCTAACCCATGAGGCTTAAAGAATCATACCCGGTTGCACCCCTCGAGAGGGCAAAAAATGAGCCTAAAGAATTAGAACACCCGGGTTTGAGTTGTAGACATTCACCCGTATGAAATTTCACGTATGTTTTGTAGCTTTGCGTGGTTCTTCGGAAATCTACCTACAACATATTTTTACTAATGTTTGTTAGCCCTAAACACTCCCAATTCCAAAAAAAATGCGCAAACCGAAACACCTCCGCTCCTGCTCGCTGATCTCAATTCAATTTTTGCCGCTCTCTTGCATTATGACCCCGTGTAGAACAGAGAAAGTGGATTTTAACAAAAAAAAATATTAAAAAAAACAGAATCACCAAAAAAACAAATCGACAGGAAGAATCACCAGAAGAAACAAAAAAAACAAGAAAAAAACAAAAAAAAACACAAAAATCAAAAAAAAACAAAAAAAAACAAAACCTGCATTTTCCGCAGTTCTTTTTTTGTTTTTCTTGTTTTTTTCCTTGGTTTTGGTTTTCTAGTTTGTTTTTTTTGGTTGCTCTGTTTTTTTGTTTTTTTTTAATATTTTTTCCGTCAAACCCTATATTCTCTGTGTTGTTGGACTCATAACTCTTGCAACGCAAGATTTCCCCAGTCTGATCTAAAGATCATTGGCAGTTCTGATTCTTTAGAGGTTATATAAGGCCTGTCGACCCATCAAAACCCAGTAGTTTTACATAGTTCTATGTTATTTTGGTTCATTTTGGATAAGTTTGGGATATTTTCAGGGGAAGCCTCTCTAAAGAATCAGGACCCAGATCCCAACACAGGGGTTTGTTAAGCTGCCTTCTGAAAACCACTGGTGCTATACCTGGGAATATTGGGGGTTCCCTGGGGATTCCCTGGGGAGATGGTGTTGGACCGAGCCAGTTCTGATTCTTTAGAGGTTAAGGCCTGTCGACCCATCAAAACCCAATAGTTTTATACAGTTCTATGTTATTTTGGTTCATTTTGGATAAGTTTGGGATATTTTCAGGGGAAGCCTCTCTAAAGAATCAGAACCCAGATCCCAACACAGGGGTTTGTTGAGCTGCCTTCTGAAGACCACTGGTGCTATACCTGGGAATACTGGGGGTTCCCTGGGAATTCCCTGGGGGGATGGTGCTTTAACAGATTTGGAAGGGGACCGAGCCAGTTCTGATTCTTTAGAGGTTAAGGCCTGTCGACCCATCAAAACCCAATAGTTTTACACAGTTCTATGTTATTTTGGTTCATTTTGGATAAGTTTGGGATATTTTCAGGGGAAGCGTCTCTAAAGAATCAGGACCCAGATCCCAACACAGGGGTTTGTTGAGCTGCCTTCTGAAGACCGCTGGTGCTATACCTGGGAATACTGGGGGTTCTGGGAATTCCCTGGGGGGATGGTGCTTTAACAGATTGGGAAGGGGACCGAGCCAGTTCTGATTCTTTAGAGGTTAAGGCCTGTCGACCCATCAAAACCCATGCTTTTTTATCGCTTTCTTTTGCATTCCCCAGTGTTACTAGATTCATTGGCCCTGCATTTTCTCTAAAGAATCTAGACCCAGTGAATCACCAAGGAGGAAGAGAGGAAAAAAACATTCTTTAGAGGGAGAGCTGGTGGCAGCACCGATCAGATTTAGATTCTTTAGAGATCTTTAGAGCTCAAGAAAGGATACTCAGAAGAGCCCAGAAGATTCAATACGTGTTGTACATGTTTTTGCCATTGTTTGGCCATGTGTAGCCCAGGAGAATTTCCGAATGATTTCACAGAGAGGATGATCGAGAAATACTCGGAGAAGGTGAATGACGATGGTTTCTTCCTAGCGGTAGCAGATGCCTTTCTTTTTGCGGTGAAGCAGGGCAAGAGTTTAGCCATTGCAGTTGATCCTCAGCCTGATCGGGCCTTGGAGGTTCTCAGTGCCAGAGATTATCTGTGCGGGATTCTTCCTGAAAACATCCAGATCGAACGGAGAGAAGGTAACGACTTGGATACAAGAGTCCTGATTCTTGGTGCATAGTCAGCTGCGACGCCAAGTTTGCTCAAGAAGGTGAGCGGAATCACTACGTCCCAGCCATTTTCAAGGATCAGCTCACTCAGGACGAGTGGTTTGATCGCACTGTTTTGGGCCAACGGTCCACTCGGAATGAGTTGAGGGAGAAAGAGCAGGCATTGAGGACGCTTGATTCAGACCTATAGTGGATGCCACATCATGCCTCTGTTCCATTTTTATTGAAATATTCTATGAAGGATCAAAGAATTGGAGCTGATTTCATTAGGGAAACACAAGGCCACCAAAATGCCTGCTACATTTTAATGTCTGTATTTTGCTATGCCCGGCAAAACGATGAACGGAGTTATTGTATGAATCTATGTAAAATTTTGCTACTCTCATCATGTCTAGTGTCAGTTTTGTTGCGGCTTTTGAGCCATGTTTTGGCCAGCACTTGAAAAATTGAGAAGGTCATTTTAGGGTTCCAAAATTGCAAAAAAATGCTTCCACAACATAGTCCTCTAAAGAATCATACCCGGCTGCCCTTCATAGAGAACGCGACCCCATGCAAACAGGCAAAGTTAATTCTCTAAAGAATCAAGCAGAAATTGACAACCCGGGTTGTCTTATTCTTTAGAGGAAATTCCAAGGGGGATCGTTTTACGGTGTTTTGTGCTCTTCCCATTTTTCGACTCTTGTGGCCTAAGATGGGGTAGCATGGGCCAACATGGGCCGCAAGATGGGCCAACATAGCCCCAAGATGGGCCAACCTAGCCCTAAGATGGGTCCAAGATGGGCCAACATAGCCCCAAGATGGGCCAACATAGCCCTAAGATGGGCCCAAATTGCCCTCAAGATAGGCCAACATAGCCCCAAGATGGGCCAAGATAGGCCAACATAGCCCCAAGATGGGCCCATACTGTATAGCTCCAACCCGTTCACAACAAACCACGAACCACAAACCAGAAAACCCACACAACAAACACACGAACAACAACAAACCAGAAAACCCACACACCAACAAACAACACAAACCACACAACGACAACAACAACAACAACAACAACCACAACCACAACCACAACAACCACAACAACAACAACAACAACAACAACAACAACGACCACAACGACCACAACAACCACAACAACCACAACAACCACAACAACCACAACAACAACAACGACGACCTCCACAGCAATAACCACAACGCCAGCCACAACCCATGCCGCCCCAAAGACCCCTGCAACCGCCGCCCACCTAGTCCCAAGCTACCCCCCGATAGCCCCAAGCTGGACCTACATAGCCTCCCGATGGGGCAACATAGCCTTGAGCTCTTGCTCCCTGCTCGACCCCTATCACCTCAACATGGGCCCCTGACCGGCTGTCGCGCGTAAGCGCTTAAATTAGTCACCCCTTCACAAAGTCACACCACTTCTTTGAGTCACCACTTCGCAAAGTCACCGCTTCTTTGAGTCACCACTTCGCACAGTCACCACTTCTTTGAGTCACCACTTCTCTAAGTCATTACTTCCCTAGGTCACCACTGCCCTCAGTCACCACAGCTCTAGATCATCCCTTCCCTAGGTCACCACTGCCCTCAGTCACCACAGCTCTAGATCATCCCTTCCCTAAGTCACCACTTCTCCAAGTCATCACTTCCCCCAAGTAAACACTGCCCTAAATCACCACTTCTCTACGTCATCACTTCCCTAGGTCAACACTTCCCTCAGTCACCACAGCTCTAAATCATCCCTTCCCTAAGTCACCACTTCTCAAAATCATCACAAATCATCCCTTCCCTAAGTCAACACTGCCCTAAGTCACCACTTCCCTAAGTCACCACTTCTCTAAGTCATCACTTCCCGAGTAAAACACTTCCCTCAGTCACCATAGCTCTAAATCATCACTTTCCAAAGTCACCACTTCTCTAATCATCACTTCCCTAAGTCATCACTTGTATTGCTATTGCTCTTCAAGTCATCCGTAACTCGGAAGATTGCTTCCCAACTTCTTTTGATCACCAAATGGTCCAACCATAAGTGTTACCCCATCAAAGCAACCAATAGATTACCACAATAAATGACCGCAAATTTTGCCTCGCTCAAAAAAGACCCGCATGGCGCAAGCAATTCCACAACCTGAATCGATGACAGGTCGGCAGCCCAGGCTGACATACTTCGGCTGCAAAATCATTGCAGGAATACTAAAAATCAAAGGGATACTGTGCATTTCCGCTGGGAAAATGAAAGCTTTTGACGTACTCATTTCGCACCCAACTCGTGCAGAACAATCCTGCCACTTCAACACACATTTACCAGGAATGTCATATATGCTCACGGAAAATACGTTCAGCCAACATTTGGCTTTAAGCCAATCGCTGCACCCATTATTAGAATGGATAGAGTTGTCATTATTATCATGAATCAATGCCAAGACGTACAAGTACGAGGAGTTGTTTCCTGTAGATCGTTCTTTTGGTGGTGTGTTTCGCTGGTGAATGCAATCCCATGTCGACAAATTAGAAAGGGGCTTCGCTTGACTCAGGTCCATTACTTTTGTAAGCTTTGAGACCTTAAAAGTCCAGTGTTCTGCTTCAACAGTAGTGCTTGATAGCTGTTAGCTTCCTCAAGCTTCGAACTATCCTAGGTGGAAAAGTGAGAGATAAGAATGGGCATGGATAGTCTTTCGTTTTGGGGTTGTCGTAATGGCCGTAATGGCATGAAAGAAGATGTACTCCAAACCAGACGACGCCGCAAATTTTGGGATCCTCACGTCTTTCGTGAACTTTGCCGAAAGAGTCTTCTGAAACTGCAAGATTGCGACCCTAGTGTCATCCTGCGAGAGAGAGAGAGAGGGATCAACAACCCCAAAAAAGGAACTCTTCATATGCAGCCCTGCCTTTGCATCTAGCAGACGCACTCCAACGATACTGTAGCCTTAGTGACTTAGTGTTTACTACCCGTGATGCCACAACTTGACGACTGTGGCATCTGCGGCATCTGAGGCCAAGACTGGTGTTCATGGTGTTTTGCCTGAGGCTTTCCAGCGCCTGCAAGATGCAGCAAATTAACAGAACTTAACAGAACTCACCAAGTCACCAACTCTCTGCATAGAAATATATCAGATATCTCAAATATAATCAAACTGTGCACCAAAAGGACAAGTGACTTCCAGAACTCCTCAGCTATAGAACCATGGACATGTATGGACCCCGTCGCATTTGCTCAGGCTGTCTGGAGAACAATCTAACTCCCTAAAAGCTAACCTGTTGACATCTTCAAGCCAGTATTTCCCAAAACCAACCTTGTCAATGCACAGCTTCTCGATCTGTGGTACAAGCCTTTTTTTTCAGATCCACAAATCTTCTATCGTAGCTGTCCTAGCTTTCTTCCCTTTGTGGCAGCAACTTGAGGCCCTCACCCAGCAGCCCCTGGGCACGCCCTTTTCAGAAGATCCCAAGCATTGAGACCTCGAAATGTTGAAGACCAAAACGAGCAAAGGTGGAGAGAAACTTCAAAGCTGCAACAAATATGTATATATATATACATATTTAATACATATATATATAACATATGTATATATATATATACATATACAATCATATACATACATGTAAGAACCTTAGATAGTCCGGCCTGGTAGCATGGCCAGGAGTTTGACAACAGATCCCAAGGCTGTTGACATTCCTGCAGGAGCTGCTTGCTGGCTCCAAACACATCAAGGCACGGCTCACGTCCTGGTTGAAGAAGAGATGTTGCCAGCAAAAGCCTGTACCACGTCAGTGCAGAAAATTGAACTGAACAAAGACGTATATTATGTGCGTATTTCCCTGTGTTGGTTAATTTCCCAATTTAAAATGGATAATTAGGGAAAATGTCAAAATAGAAATGATTTGCACCTCTCAATCTCCGAAAGTGGAAGGGAAGGTGCGAGAGCCGCGAGTGGCTGCAGTAGCCTGCGGAAAACGAGGTGCACTGGTTGAGTCGTCATGAAACAAGACACTTTGCCAGGTCCCCAGCTCTGAAGGCATCTGTCGGAGCTGGAGTGCCGCAAAGCGGGACCGTAAAGGAGGATCCAAAGGGTTTCCTGGAAAGGGTGACAAGTTGTAGCAAGGCTTGTCAAGACAAACCACATCGGTCCTTGCGTCGCCCTTTAGAACTACTCTGTGTCCATAGAATCAAAGCAAGACTGGTGATGCAAGAATTGCATATAGATCCGACTTTGCACATTGGCTATGAAACCTAAGAACACCAGAATCATGTGGAAGGACTACGGAAAGCAAGATGATCGAATGGGACTAAGGGATATGAAGTAAAATGAAAAGACTGAAAGACACACAAGAGCATCGGGTGTCTGGCAGAGAAGGTTACAAAGTGGCATAAAATAAAACGACACAGTTTATAGGCGATGACAAACTCGAAAGAGGACTTGACTCTTAGGGTCGAGGCAAAAAACAACCCAAAAAACAGTTGCAGTCTTCATCAGGATCAAGCATAACTTACCCCGAAGTTGGAAGCGAGACTAAAACCAGCAACACCAAAACCTGGAAACGCATTAAATGGAAACGGGTCAAATTGTCCCAAAAAGTTGAATGCTTCGCACTGCAAATGACCAAAATGTGTGGTCCCAATGAGCCCAGCAGCATCCCCAAATGTCAAGCGCTTCAAGCGAGTCACCACGATCCGGCGACCCCAATGCTATGACCAAGAAATCTTCATGCACCGGCACAAGCTT
Source organism: Cladocopium goreaui (assembly GCA_947184155.2). Lineage (NCBI taxonomy): Eukaryota > Dinophyceae > Suessiales > Symbiodiniaceae > Cladocopium > Cladocopium goreaui. The sequence continues at coordinate 89,076 of CAMXCT020001667.1, read as the reverse complement.
CGCCAGCTCATCACCCTGCAGGAAAGAAAAACTGAGTGGAAGTGCTGTCTGAACTCAATCCATGTAATGTATCTATAATATGCATATGTATGTATGTATGTATGTATGTATGTATGTATGTATGTATGTATGTATGTATGTATGTATGTATGTATGTATGTATGTATGTATGTATGTATGTATGTATGTATGTATGTATGTATGTATGTATGTATGTATGTATGTATGTATGTATGTATGTATGTATGTATGTATGTATGTATGTATGTATGTACGTACGTACGTACGTAGGTAGGTAGGTAGGTAGGTATGTATGTATGTATGTCTGTGTGTGTATGTATGTATGTATGTATGTATGTATGTATGTATGTATGTCTGTCTGTCTGTCTGTCTGTCTGTCTGTCTGTCTGTATATGTATATGTATATGTATATGTATACGTATATGTATATGTATATGCATATTGCATATGCATATGTATATGTATACATATATGTATATGTATATGCATATTGCATATTGCATATGCATATGCATATGCATATGTGTATGTATGTATGTATGTATGTATGTATGTATGTATGCAATGTATGCAATGTATGCAATGTATGCAATGTATGCAATGTATGCAATGTATGCAATGTATGCAATGTATGCAATGTATGTATGCAATGTATGCAATGTATGCAATGTATGTATGCAATGTATGCAATGTATGCAATGTATGCAATGTATGCAATGTATGCAATGTATGCAATGTATGCAATGTATGCAATGTATGCAATGTATGCAATGTATGCAATGTATGCAATGTATGCAATGTATGCAATGTATGCAATGTATGCAATGTATGCAATGTATGCAATGTATGCAATGTATGCAATGTATGCAATGTATGCAATGTATGCAATGTATGCAATGCAATGTATGCAATGTATGAATGTATGTATGTATGTATGTATGTATGTAATGTATGTAATGTATGTAATGTATGTAATGTATGTAATGTATGTAATGTATGTAATGTATGTAATGTATGTAATGTATGTAATGTATGTAATGTATGTAATGTATGTAATGTATGTAATGTATGTAATGTAGTAATGTATGTAATGTATGTAATGTATGTAATGTATGTAATGTATGTAATGTATGTAATGTATGTAATGTATGTAATGTATGTAAATGTAATGTAATGTATGTAATGTATGTAATGTATGTAATGTATGTAATGTATGTAATGTATGTAATGTATGTAATGTATGTATGTATGTATGTAATGTATGTAATGTCTGTATGTAATGTATGTAATGTAATGTAATGTCTGTAATGTCTGTAATGTATGTAATGTATGGAATGTATGTAATGTATGTAATGTATGTAATGTGTGTAATGTATGTAATGTATGTATGTATGTATGTATGTATGTATGTATGTATGTATGTATGTATGTATGTATGTATGTATGTATGTATGTATGTATGTATGTATGTATGTATGTATGTATGTATGTATGTATGTGTGTATGTATGTATGTATGTATGTATGTATGCATGCATGCATGCATGCATGGATGGATGGATGGATGGATGTATGGATGTATGGATGTATGGATGTATGGATGGATGCATGCATGCATGCATGCATGTATGTATGTATTGTAATGGTCTGTATGTATTGTAATGGTCTGTATGTATTGTAATGGTATGTATGTATTGTAATGGTATGTATGTATTGTAATGGTATGTGTGTATTGTAATGGTATGTATGTATTGTAATGGTATGTATGTAGTGTAATGGTATGTATGAATGTAATGTATGTAATGTAATGTATGTAATGTAATGTAATGTATGTAATGTAATGTATGTAATGTAATGTAATGTAATGTAATGGTATGTAATGTAATGTAATGTAATGGTATGTAATGTAACGTAATGTAATGGTATGTAATGTAATGTAATGGTATGTAATGTAATGTAATGTAATTTAATGTAATGTAATGTAATTTAACGTAATGTAATGTAATTCAATGTAATGTAATGTATGGTATTTATGCATGTATGTATATATATATGTGTATATATATATATGTGTAGAGACATTCTTTATACGTAGTACTAGTACTGCCAGAAAGATCTAGAAAGTATTGTTTCTTTTTAAATCTTCCATTTGATCTTCATGGGATTCATGGGGTTTACAGCTCACTTTCTTCCAGCCTGAAGTTGCTGTACAAGTTCTGCTGCTCGATTTGGAGATAAAAGGAAGCGCCTCAAGCAGTGACTGCGATGCACTACTTTTGTTTGCAAGAAACCAGTTCGGCTGCTTCAATACATTTCAATACCATCAACACTGGTACTCTGGCAGGCCTGTCTTCCAGTGACATCTCACGATTTTCCAGCAAATTGTTCCTTAGAATTCTGAGATCCTGCGCTCTCTTGGACAAGCTCCACACTGAATTCTAGCCAGGCAGCCAGTCTTTTTGTTGTCTATGTGTTCTGCCAAGGCTCAACAGCGGGAGCACATTTCTCTCGGCTTTTTCGATGCCCTCCAACCTCAGTAAGAGCTGCGGTCATCAACACTGGCCAGTTGGATCCGGTAGCCAAAGGCCAAAAAAATCTGCCCTTTTTGTCAGCGCTTGTCTGCAACTGGGCCCGCCACACCAAAACCCGTCCATGAATTGCAGCTTTTACAGGTGGTTGATCCACATACCTGGTGCATTCCATCGAAGACCCAGGTTCCAAAAGTGTCACTTGTCGTTAGCTCACATGGAAAACCAGCTGAACAGCTGAACACTGCCGCTATGGTCATGCAACCGAGGCCAAAACTCAATACTACCATCACAAATCTCACATCTTTGCTTCAAATCTGCTTCACCTGCCCCAGAATTTTTCGCTGGGAAGCATCCTTTGCTAAAATGAATGCACCATTTTTTTGATAGCATTATTTTGTACCCGCCCCTGTACAACTGTACAATCACATACAACAGCAATTTCGAATCACATGCACCAGCCATCACCAGCCTGTATCCTGCGTGATGCCCACATATTCCATCTGACCAGCAAATGTGTTTGAGCATGCAATTTTGCACCAAAAGCACCCAGAAGCGCCAATGTCTTGTTCCATGCACTTGGCCTTTCTATATCCTACAGGGCAATTGCGTTTCTTGTCGCTTCCAAGGCATCTGGACCCTTCTGGGGACGGCACCCACGTTAACTGTTCACTATGATTCTCAAGGCGAGCATGAGCATGGGCTAGTTGCCAGGTTGAGAATTTGTGCTCTGGGAAAAGGCAGAAATCAACTTCTAAAACAATGTTGGCTGTGCACTTGGGTTCATGGGGCACGTTAGTGAAACACATTGATTGAATCCCTAAGAAGAGGGAGAATGCAAGGATGTGCGTCATGCCGACATCAGTTGATGTTGCCAGCACATTGATGTTGTATACAAATCACAGGTTCTTGATTACATAAATGAAACATAATGAAACTAGCAATCAAAGACTCTTCTCCTCTAAACCTAAAAATCTAACATGCTCAAAAGTTCCCCAAAGCCAAGCTTCACAGAATTGTGGCAGAAAGATCTGCGGCCTCTCGTCCAAGTACTTCGCAAAAGCGAAATGCAATATGCCTACCGAGGCAATGGCAATCCCCACTTTGCTTGAAAGTCAACCACAGATCTTGAACATGGGTTTGTCCAAAAATTGTGTACCTCTAAATCCGCTGGTTAAACATCTTAATCATCTTAATCATCATTTTCCAGATTAAATGATCATTTTGGGGTATAGCAAAAGGATTGGATGATTTCCGGTGCCTGAGCAAAGGGCCTGCCGGCCCAAGCAAGAACATGTCCTGCTTCAGCAGTGCCTCGATTGAAAAGGAATGTCAAGAAGGCAATTCTGATATGTTACGAGTACCAATATCGTTTTGGGCACTGAACATGGGTGATTTCACCATCAATAAGGATGCAATTGGAATGGTATGATGGGATACCTAACATGCTTATATGATCTTATATGGCTATGTCTGAAAATGGTGATAACCAAATTCATGGCAATCAAACAATAGGGAAAATGATCATCAACGAGTGGATTGGGCTATGGCTATGGCTGCCACAGGGCCAACTGGGACTAGCTCCCAGCATGGATTCCAGTTGTTTGAACATGCTCAAAACATGCTGAAAACATCTTGAAACTCATCCATCTCAATTGTTTCCCTCCGAAAGTTGCCTTTTGCATCATCCATCTCAGCACTCCAAGCTCTGATTGCGAAGGCTCCTGATGCTGATTGGAGTGTTACACTGGCGCTTTGGACTGTGCTTCGAGGTCAAGTAACACATGGAGATCTTAAGGTGCGGAAAACCAACCCTAGAATAATGGGAACTTCCTGCTTCTTCAGACTCAAACTGCCTGAACCTACTTGCAGTCACTGGAAGACGACCTTCACCGTTTCTTTTATAATAGTTTGGTTCTATCCCCCGAGCGAGCATCTGCAATGGAAGTATCGCACCCTCTACTTGACCGATGGGGATGGTGGCGAATTGATTTGCACAAGGTCTTGAGTTTTCTATCGCCCTTGACGCCTTTGCAATGTTTAGGATTTGCGTAGGTTGAACTGGCCTTTTTGCAATAACTGAAAAATAGCAGATCTTGGGCGTCAATTTTGGCATTTCCACCACCCATTTGGCACATTTTCGTTGCCCATGTTGGAATCTCTAACAGCACATTTGGCACATTTTGGTTGCCACAGAAGTGGCATGTGGGAGGATACAGGGGGAAGGTAAGCCAGGTAAGGGTCCAAAAGCCTCCTTGCATGGGTTTGTCTGAAAATAGGGTATATTCCCAATGAAATAGCCATTTAATAGGGATAATGATCAGCAAAACCATTGGGTTTAGGGGTACACAACATTTTCAGACACACCCGCCTTGCCTTGCAAGACCCAAGCCACGGAGTCACTGGCACCTTAGCCGCAGAGAAGTGAGCATGCCTTTCTCTTCAAAGCCAAGGCTTGGACACTATCTATATATGTAATACTGTACATATGTGTATATATATAGTATATAAGACAGTTGAAATGACTTGAATCGAGCACATTCGAGGTAGAAAAACGGACATGTTGGAAATTTTGGCATGTTGCAAAACAAGCTGCAAGATGGGAAGGATCATCCTTCGCTTGCACTGAAACATCTCCGATAGAAACCACCTCAGAGTTTGGTCGGTCAGCTTGTAAGGAGAAGCGCACAGGGCTGCCAGTAACTTGTTGCTGGCAAACATGACCCTAAGAAATCCTGTGTGAACAAGTCAAAACCATGTCACCCATCCAGCCAGAAATAAAGCAAAGACAAATACAAACAAAGAACAACAAAGAAGAACCTGAAGGTAACAAAGATTTGCTGGGAAGTCAGCTACATGCAAACGACTAACCGGCAACAGTGTTGAGACCCGGGCACGGTGACTCTGCGACATTTTGCCATAGCAACTCTTTTAAAGTATCATGTCGGGTAATTGGCTTGTGTTGGTGGTACGACATGTTTCTGCTCACATGGCTAGGGCTCTCAAACATGGGTTACAATAGACCCGAAAGCTTGGTCGTTCTCAGTGCGAAACCATACTCAACCATCCCATTTAAACGGGTCAATGGTTCTAACTCAATCCCACATGCTCAAGCTTTGTACTGAGCTTCCAGAGCGAAACGTACTGGGCCCATGGTGCAATCATGGTGTACGAGCACGGCAAAGGCAATAGCTTGATCAAGATCAAGGGCTTGATCAATTTCAAGGGTGGATATGATATGGTGGTTTCCTAAAATGGGGGTACCCCAATAGCTGGATGGTGTATTTCATGGAAATTCCTACTAGACTGGATGATTTGGGGGTACCCCCATTTTGGAAACGTCCGTATATTGACGCCACTCTCATCTCGTGCAAATCATTTTTCTTGTGAGCAACCTGCGGTCAATAGGTTTGCCGCAAATCATCTCAGCGTGAACGCACCAAAAGCGAACACCGATATAAGATCTCCTGGCAAATTTAGGGGTGCAGAAAAAAAACTGGAAGTGGAATGGAAATAGCACTTAGTGACTTAGTGATTGTTGGAATGGCTGAAGCGAAATCCCTGCCTGGAGCAGCGCAATGACAGACACTGAAAGCATAGGAGCACCCAGTGGCAATGCACTTTGTCCCTTCTGAGCAACGGCGCGAAGCCAAAGTCGTGTAAAGAGTTGTGGGGCTGCCATGCGGGCCACCGCACCAACAGCCTGCACCACCCCAGTCGCCTCACCCCGAGTCCAACCCAAAGATACAGCTCGCTCCACGAAGCGTGTCAACAGGACCGCATTGCCACCTGCAAAACGCTAAGAGTTGCAAGAATGTCCAAAGTCTGTTTCCGTATGCAGAATATTGTATATGCAAGATGTACATCATATCACATCATGTTATATTATAGATATATATATATATATTATTATATCATATCATATCATATCATATCATATTATATTATATTATATCATATTATATAATATCACATTATATCATATTATATGATAATATATTATATCATAAATATTATATCATATCCTATTATATATTATATATTATATCATATTATATATACATTATCATATTATATAATCATATATATATATTATGTATATATATATATGTGTATATATAATGTGTATATATATATATTATATCATGTATATATATATACACATTATGTGTATATATATATAGTATGTGTATATATATATATACATATATATATATCATAGGCATATTTGTGAACGAACATGCATCACATCAGAATGTGGCGTTAAGAAAAGATTAGATTAGATTATATTATATTGGATTAGAATGGATTAGATTAGGTCAGATAGACTCAAACAGACAAATAGACTAGAGAGACACAAAGACGGAGACGGGCAAACAGATAGGTGGATACGATATACACTACACATCTGCCTGGCAAGGCAGCGATTGGAACAACAGCAGTTCACCTGCCACACCCAGCACATGACCGCGTGGAAAATAAGCGAAAACCCTCGACAAATGGTTGGCTCCAAGAGTTCACAATGTGGACTGTGGATGTAAATCTCAATCTGAGTGAAATCTCAAAGCAACCACGCTTGCTTCATTTGGATTTGGTTGAGGTGTAGTTCCAACACACAAAATCCTAAGAACCTTCTAGAGATCCTGGCTGTGGCACCTCAAAGTCACTCAGAATTGCATGTAATGACGGAAGTGTTGTGTGGGGCTTGTCACACGTGTTACACGGATGAATCCGTGCCCCCAAGGGCACCTGTTCCGAAGGACAATGGCAGCAGGCTAGCAACCAGACTCCAACCATTCTTCGCTTTTGCCCACATGAAGAATGCCAAAGCAGTGAGGACGTTGGTCAAACTCACATAGTACTTCCCAAAAACTTGAATGAGCCGGCCAGCAAGCAAAGATCCAGTAAATACTGCCAAAGCATGTCCAGAAGCGAAACGGCCAGCTTGCAGCGGTCCCCAATTCAGCCGCTCTTTCATGAACAAGATTGATACTGAGTTCATCGGTGGATAGTTCATGAACTCATACAAACCAAGAGCTCCAGCCAGAAGGCAACATTCTGGATCCAGAAGCAATCCGAGGTAGGACTTTGAACCTGCAAGGTTGCTGGCTTTTGCTCCTTGAATCTCATGGTTGTTCTTCTTGGCATTGTTCGTTTCTTGCAAGCAAAACGACCCAAAGAGCAGTGTCAAAATAGGAACCCCAGCAGTACACAAATAAGTCGACTCGGGACCAGCCCTTGCATTCCACCAACCAGAGAGGTAGTTGCCAAGAATGCTGCCAAAGGCCTGAAATCATTGAACTCAACCAAACAGTTTCAACATATCAGAATGCTTCATCAATTCAATCAATTCATCAATGATAAGAAAAGATAGGGATGGATATGGAATATATTGAGGAATATATGCGATGCAAAAGTCAGATTTCAGTTTTCCTGTTTCTGAAATCTCCAGCTCTGCCTGAGCTGCCACCAGTTGAGATCTTGCACCCGGCTGCTCATCGGCTTTGTACACATCGCTGATCATGGTCCCGCACATTCCCATGAAGGGTTGGATGCCAATCGCCCGCGCGGATGCAAAATCCAGCCACCTGAGTCTGGGCGTAACAGGCTGCCAGTTGAAAGCATTAGGAAGTACAGATCAATAAGGTGGTTATCGACTTATCGAATCTTATCGACTTATCTTATCAGGCATCTATCTGAGCAATTTCCTGAAGGAGACCCATAGGCAAGACAAGAGTCTGTACAATCCTGTACAAAACAGCCAGTCTCTGCCAGAAATCACTATCACTAAAAAAAGGCTTTCTATTCTTGAAAACAGCATTGGGAAGCAAAGAGCACGCTAAACTTCAGAATAGCGTCAACAAACGGATCCTGAAAAAGGGCTCCTTCACCACAGCACACAATGCACGCATAAGAGCAGGTCCAATCATGAGGAAGAGCATCACTGGTTTTCGACCGAATCGGTCTGAAAGCCGCCCAAAGCTTGGGCTTAGAAAAAATTCAACCACACTCCCAAGAGAGTAAGCGGTTGCAAGTCCGCTTGTTGCTTGTGTCAAAGCGCTTTCTCCAAAGGGTGCTGCAGTTTGTGTAATCAACAACTGACGCGCTTGCAAGGTAGCAGTACCTGCGCAGGAAATTGCTGCAGCAATGGCCCTTAGCGAAACCATGAAGTTATCAGCGCTGTTGCGTCGAGCCAAGCTCGAGTCTTCCTGATCTTTTTTTTTCAAGCTCGCCATTGCTACGAGGGAGCCACTAAACACTGTGCTATAGGGCCGCATAATCAAGTGATGAATAATGAAGATCCTATCAGCCCTGAGAACTTGTGGGTATGGGAGATGCTACTTGATTTAGGCTCCATGGATGCTATATATTGCAATTTTGGAAAATTGTTTCAATGTGACTTCATTGGAAGATATTGTATCTGACCCATTCAATGTCTCTCCAACATATTCACCTTGCTTCCAGCCAAAAGCTTGATAGCTAACACATCTAGGCTTCAAGCCATACCAGCCATACGCGCCACATTTACAGCATCTCCAAGGCCGAAGAGATCCGAAGGAATGAACTTTTTGGCTTAGCCATAGCATCTGTCGCTAAACCCAATTGACCACAGGCTGATGACCAGTCACGGCCAAGCTTCGTGGAGAAACGAACCGTGACGTTCGGGGCACCCAAGCTTCGCAGGGTATCTCTGAAACGCTTACAGGTGCTATCTGAAGGAGACTCAAATCTTGACATAGCCCCTGCAATAGTTTCATTGTAGGGAATGAGATTGATTCCAGCACATCTTGAGGTGCGGGACAGAATAAGTTCTGTCAGCATCTTCGCATGCTTCTCTTGATCGTTGATACCACGTATCAATATGTACTGAATCAGCACTCCTGAGCCAGTAGCTGCTTCGAAATCGCTCACAGCAGTAAAAAGGGTATCTAAATCCCACAACTTCGCAGCTGGCAAGAGCTGTTCTCGCAGCTCCTGTGTGGGAGCATGCAAGGACAGCGCCAGGCGCAGACCAGGTGGTGCCTGCTGTGCGAGGCTCTTGATTCGTGTTGCCACTCCCACTGTAGAGATTGTGATCTTGTGCCCCGAGCTGCAAAGCAGTCTGGCTGCATCAAGCACACTTGAATAATTGAGAAGTGGCTCACCCATGCCCATGAAAACAATATTACTCTTTCCACAATAGCCTGCAATTTCTCGTTGCAGCCAAGCTTCAGCATGAAGAACTTGTTCTAGTATTGCCCATGCCGGCAGATTCATCCCTCCTTTGGGGCGAACCAAACCAGTGTCGCAAAAGCGACAAGCCATTGCACAACCTGCCTGCGATGAAACGCAAATGGTTGAGCTTTGCGAGCGTCCTGCTTTGACAATAATCGCTGTTTCCACTTGTCTTTGATCAAGTGCAATTATAAGTTTGCCGCCACCACAAGTTGCACCGCCATCCGCCCTCAACAACTTGCTCTGTATCTTACAGCCAAGGTCATGCATGAAGCTTAGAGTTGGGCAGGCAGGTCCCAAACTCATGGCAAGATTCCATTGTTCTTGATGTCGGCTGTAAAATTCAGCATTGTTTCGTAGGTGATTCCACAATTTGGTCCTTGAGAGAATAGCTTCGGGCGCAAGACCATCTGCAGCCTCGAAGCATGATTCGTCCAAAATGCTTTTTGCCACCGTTCTGATGCGCATGCATCGCAGGTTTCGTGCTGACCGAAAATGAAAGGTTGAAGTGGCGAGCAGCATATCTTTCGAGCCTTGCTGAGGTAATATGCGAATCCAGGGTATTTGTGTGGCATGTTGTGCCACTCCTCTGCAAGAGCGTGCTACAAAAACACAGCTGGCTCCAAGACATCAGTTCATTTCTTTAGGCTTAAAATGATAAATTTGATTGAAATCATTCTAGGGTTTGAGTCATTTCAGTTTTGTTCTAAGCGTGAAAAATGTGTTGCGCGCTTTTCCATTGGCACGTTGAAATGCCATTAGGTCTGCCTCATGGTCAGAAGCAAACCTTTCCCAGGATTAAAGCCTGCAACACAGAAAGCTGTGAGTCTTTAAGACATCAATGGCATCAACCACAACCAATGGACACAGCAAGATATCTGCAAACTGTAAGAAATGAAAGCTCAAAATCGTGGCAGCTCAGCCGGTGCTGGTTCTTGGTCTTTCAATTGTACTAGTGGAAGACTTTATGAGTTTCTTTCAAATATATCATTGAGGTCACGGTCGTGCCTTCTTTCTTGACCTTTATTCGCTTTCCTCGCATTGCTTCTTTTTCAAATCCTGGCAGAGTAGAACCCAAACGTTCAAAGTGGAAAAGACTGAGACGGGATGATGAGACGGGCATGTGTTCAAAGACAGGGCACAAAAGGCAATGAGGACATGTCAATGCGCATCTCCTGGCAGAAAAAGAGAAGCAGGCAGAAAGCCCAACAATGGCTTCTGTCCATCTCCAGGATCTCTGACATGCACAAAGACACCTGAAAGGTAGAGTCCAGCCAGCTTCAAACTTCAGCACAGCTCAGCACAGCTCAGCACTGCGCACCTGTGGGCAAAAAGTCACCCACCTGGCCATCCAACCAAATGTCGGAGGGCAAGCCTTGAAGTGCTTCAGGAGCACGGTTTTCGTCCTAGGTGAAACTGCACTGTGCTGGACAAAGACTCTGCAAAGAGCATCCCTCCCAAGATAGGCCATTTCGTACTCGGCTAACGAGTCTTTGTGGAGGTATTTACACTTCGATAGGTATGAAAACCAATTTATACCTCGGGCATCTTGTATGGATTTCAGCGAACCTCCTTCTGAAGTCGGGGTGGGCGAGTCAAAGAACCAGAGCGCCGTGTCAGCCATATGGCTCCACCAGCAACCTACTGGATTCAACTCTTAAAAATATCAAAAACACTAGTTGCCAACATCAACAGAGAGAGAGAGAGAGAGCAGTGTCAGATGTATTGATCTGAAAACTTGGGACAGCCATTTTTTGCTCCAGTGGCTCCAGCCTCAAGTACCCTCGATCGGACAGTGTGGTGCTCATACAGCACAGCCTGGCATCTTCTCGAGGTTTTGAGCTGAGAGACAACATTATGTAATGTGACAATGTGGTAAAACAATTATTAAAATAAACGATTCTCAGTTTTTCCAGAAAAAGTTGGAAAGGAATTTTCCCATTTGAAGTTTTCTTGGGTTTATCACTGATTTATCACATGAAACATACGACAAGCGCACCTTAAGTGACTTTCCTGGGAAGCCGTCTTCCAACTCACTGAGTTCAAGTCTTGCATCCCTGCGATGGGCCGCTGTGTTCCCTGTGGGATCGCCTTGAATGCTTCGGAGTATATATCAAGTTTCTCCGCAGATACAAAACGTATCTTTATATTATATATATATAAATATAATATATATATATATATATAATATATAATATAATATATATATATATCCTTAATATATATATATATATGTATATATCCTTATATGGTTCTATCTTCTTCGTATTGTACTGGGTCTGAATGGAGCAAATGATTGGTTGAAAAGCCAACCCCTTAAATAGAGTATTGCACCTACTTTGTGGACGGACAACGATGGTGTTTTGCTGCAGTCAGATTGACTCACTGCAACTCAACTGGGGAGTGAAATCAAAGCCTCAAGCCGAGTTGTCCGTCAGCTGTTTCAAGATTTCGACACGCGACACCAACCATGTTTTTTGGGCAGGCTTCATGACGACATCCTCCATTTTTCTCAAACGTTGGAGTTCTGTTCGCTGTTCCTCTGTGGTACGAGCGCGCTGCTTTTCAACAAAAAACTGTTCCTTGAAACTGCAGCCCTGCAAGGTTTTCACCTCACAATTGCCAGCTTCTTTTGCAAACAATGGATTTTCTACATCCTCCACCTCCGCCATGTCATCTTCGTCTGGGGCTCCAAGATATTTTGGGAAAAGCCGTCTTGCCCACTTGCCAGCTTCTTTTGCAACCTGAACGGCTTTGTCCCTGGCTTTTCTTACAACCGGCATCACTGGACACTTCGATTCCGTGGATTCTGTAGATTCCTTGGCGGATTCAAAGTTTTCGGTTGCACAGGCCTCGGGGTCTCCGGATGCTCCGTCCCCTGGCTCATCAGCTGTCTCCATTTGATCTCCAAGGATGCCTAACGCGACAACACCAGCATCCTCTCTGGCGGCCCATTCTCCATCTTCAACCTCAATAAAACCCTTCAGCATGGTCTGATTCAAGATATCTCTATTGGGAAGAGCATCTGAAACAAAAGCGAAGCACTGGCCGTTCATATTTTGACTGAAGGCGCTGATTTCAGCTATACGCCATTTTCGGAAACGCTGGCAATAGTACATGAAATATTGACCAGATGCTTGCCAGAATGTCTCGCGCCCCTGCATGAAAAAATCTTCGTTGGGGCCTTCCAAGTATTCTTCGTTGAGCATGCTATGTTTGAATCCTCCCAACGTGATAGTGCGCAACTTTGCACTATCCTCCCAAGACATGTCTTCTGGCCACAAAGGAATCTCGTATTCAGGAGGAAATGTCCCAGGTCCAAAGCCTTTAGGACAAAAACTGCTGCCTCTTGAAAGCAAATGGAAAAAACCAAGGACGATCTTCGGGAAAACCATGGCTACACTAGCGTGGCTATCAGTTCCAAGGAATTGTTGTTGCTACCGCAGTTGTCTTGTTTTGTTTTCTTGTTATTGCTACTGATTATCACAATAATCATTGTTGGTACCACAATTGCTGCATATAATCACCTTTAACAGGATTGTTGCTGTTGCTATTAGTACTTATTGTCGTTGCCGTTCTCCCTGTTGCTGCTGGTATTTTGGATTTCCATTTGTATGAATTCTGCTGTCAGTGGTTCACTGGTGTTTCAACAATACATCTCGCAATGTTCGAGAAGACTGAGCCTTCAGTGCCCTGCCGTCAAGTGCGTTTGCAGGACTTCAAACGAACAAATCGCAAAATGGTCATGTGAAACCATGTGAAACCATATGAAAGCATATGAAACCATATGAAACCATATGAAACCATGCAGCTCTGTTCATCAAAAAAAAAATCAGATGCCCACCGCTCTGCTCCGATGTCAATGAAGGCAAAACTCCTCCAGACATTCCTGGCCGTTGCTGCAAGTTCTTTGTTTGCACGTCTTATTGCAAGTGGAAACACTACTTTTCCAACTCAACCGCCTCACCAAGCCTTGTACCACTTGACCAACCTGGAGCCGGTCCCAAAAATCACAACAAGAAACTGTCCCAACGAGAAACATGCCAATATTATCCAACAATCATTTTCATATGAATTTCTCGCCTCAAATCTTGAATTTGTGCAAGCAGCCTCCGCACGAAACAAGATGAAATAATCCCTCTCTCATGCGTATACATGTAAGCAAATCAGATTTTGTGCCTCAATTTTGGGAGCAATATCGAGCACAGGTGGCAAATAGTCTGCTTTTGGGACAGGCCTTTCAACTCAACATCAGGGTGTGAACTTGCTAAATGAACAATAGTCACCGTCATGGGTGTTTTTTGCCTTTGTCAGACACAAATGCACTTTGATCATATATGTAAACTGCAAGAAATGTGTACTTGGAAAATGACACTGAAAAGCAGCTTGCAAGGGCTGATGCAGCAACTGCTGCAATTCGCATGAACCGGGCTGCTTTGGCACGGTTTGACATTGCGGAAAAATCAAATGTGACTTGCGATAATGGGTGTTTTTTTCCATCAAAACTGGTGTGAAACTAAACTACACAACCAAAATTGAAGTTCAAACCGTTGGTAGATTTCAGTGAAATTACAAAAAAAACACAACACCAATTTTTGGATCAACATCATCGGATCCCCCAAAAAAAATGTATGTCGTGCCTGTGTTTTTCCACCGTTGCTGCGTCAAATTAAAACAGCAACAATGCAAAGTCCATGGGATGGTCATGGGTGAATACAACAACTGTTTCCTAAGTCAAGATTGAGACAACATTCGCTTGAGTAATCAACTCTGCAAATATGCATAATTTGAACCCCGGTTCAAAAGCTGAAAAGACGGGGGTTTGTGCTACAAGTCAACGGGGTACAAAATCCATGTTACTGATGTTGCAATGCACCTTCGCTCTTGCGTGAACCCAAAAATGGCCCCATTCAAAGGCACCGTGTCTCCCCCACGGGCGCGCCTTTGCCGCCAACCCCCAAAATCCATCACTCTGGTGGTGTTTTCACGTTTTCTGTTGGAAGTCGATGTTGGGCCGTTTTTGAACAATTTTTTGACATTTTTTTCCTACGTTCGGGAAACTAAAAACATCTTAAAATACAGTGTTTTTGTCCTTTATCAGTCTTGCAAACGCTGGCACAGCTGCAGAAGACATGTCTGAAGAAAAGTTGTGAGTGCACTGCAAGGAATCTGAGTAAACTGTTCAACAAGGCAAGCTCTCAAGCGCAACTTCACTTTTCACGCTGGGATGTTCTGATGCCCAGGTCATCAGGCTGTGGGCTTGGCCATGTCGTTTTGACATGTCAACGCTTCGACAAATGTCCATGATGAAGACGTCAAGTTGCCAAAGAGTGCACCCAACTTGCCAGAGGGCGGATTGTGGGTGGGGCAAGTTGAATGCACTCAAAAGAAAGAACATGTTGTGAACCTGCAATTGGACATTGACATGAAGAACATTGATGCACTGTCGTTGAACTCAAGTTACACAGTCTAACCTTAAGCCAGCCAGCTGATACGCATCCGAATCTTGCTTCACCAGATAAACCGCTTTCATTACATGACTGCTTGATTATCAGTCTTGCAAACGCTGGCACAGCTGCAGAAGACATGTCTGAAGAGAAGTTGTGAATGCACTGCAAGGAATCTGAGTAAACTGTTCAACAAGGCAAGCTCTCAAGCGCAACTTCACTTTTCACGCTGGGATGTTCTGATGCCCAGGTCATCTCCCCAAGTTCCAGCTCTGGACAACAGAACATCCCAGCATTCTTCGGCACACAACTCATGTCGTTGTGCACCCATTTTCAACAGAAGTTCCACCTCTAAACGTGAAGGGTGGCCAGCTAAGTTGGAGTCCGTCGGGACCCTCGCAAACCAAGGCGCCAACTGCAACTCGGTTTCCAAAGATAAAACTGCAACCAAAATCTTCTTAGCAACTGCATTTGTAGTATGACAAGAAATCATGGCATCACGCACCGCATTGTTGTCAGTGTACAAGACTAAGGCACTGCTGACTGAACTGCCCCACAACAACATCGCACAAAAGAGGGCGAAAAACTCACATTCGAAGATCGCGGTCTTACGGCTGCCAGGGTTCAAAGCTGCGATCATCTGTTGATTGAGTTGCTGTGAGAAAAACGCGACTGGCTTCCCATCAGGGGCGAACAAGACCCCGCCTATACCCGCAAGAACATAGTCACTCTCAGGTTCAATGCATGCATCAGTTTGGATATACCATGACTCATTGCAAGTTGGCCTCAACTCACGCGGCCGTCCAGATTCCAAAATTCTTTTGTGCAGAGATAGGGCCAGAAGGGCCTGATTGCTGAGCGTGGATGACCCACCCTCATACGCATGAGCTGTGACAGCTGCTAGCGCACTCTTAGCCACACGGCCGAAGACATGCCCAGCCGCAAATTGCAGGCGTCCCCGTAAGCGCAGTGCTTCGGGTTTTGTCAGTTTTCTGGATGTCAAAAGCTCATCCAGGACTTTCAGTAGTTCCTCTCGTCGGCTTTCAGTGTTGCCGACTGTCACCAAGCCAGTATGAAGACATCCAACGTTTATTGTGACTCCCAAGGCCGTGAAGAGTTCAGCAAAGTCTGGAGCCTTGGGGCCCTCGGCTGCAAACGCCCAGCCTACCAACTTGAAAAACATGTGCACACAAGTTGTTACGGCTGATGCCTCTGTGTCCTCAGCAAGGGTTACAAAATCGTCGAAATAATTTGTTGCCAACACAAGAAACTCCTTGACCAGCAAGAACCATAAGCTTGCTGATGCCCTCAAAAAGGCGTGCACTGATTTCACAGCTCCGAATGGGAGCGCGCGCATTCGAAATGCATGGATCTCCCTTGTCGAGGGATGCCTCACAGCAATGTGTGCGTAAGGCTTGGATGATGGATGTACTGCACACTGTCTGTATGCTCCAGTTAAGTCGAAGGTTCTCCCAAGCCATTTTCTGGATCTACTGTTTGAAGACATCACAAAAACACACAAGGCAGCATAGACATCCAAGGTGTGTGGTTTAGGGCTTTCACAGGTCTGGACAGCGCTGTTCACGCTGGATCTGGAGAAATCGTCAATGCAACGTATCTTGGCGCCCTGGGCAATCCCAAAGCGTCGAGATAGTGGGTACTGGTCTGGCACCTCGTCCAAACTAAAGGGTCCTGCAAGGACGCCAGATTCGACCTCTTCCAAAGTCTTCGTCCACACTTCTTCAAGAAACTGTTCCTGATTGCCTTGCCCAAACTGTTGTTCAAACAACGCACGCTCTTTGATGGCCACTTGATGTAACTCTTCCACTCCAATAGACGCAGGCTGAAACTTTACGGGCCATAGTCCCGTCTTCTGCACGCACCCAACAAGTTCAGAACCATTCATAAACTCCTGAACGACATTCATGTCCAGATACTGTGTTGCCTCCAGCATCTCCTTCCAGAGGAGGATATTTTTCAACTCCAAAATTTGGGCAACTTCGGAATCCAGCGTCTGTTTCAACTTCCTTTCATCACCTTTGAGCTCCACCAACCTTCTTAGCCAAAACCCAAGCTTGCTTGCTCTGTAGGCCATCCTCTGTTGTGCATCCATAGAGTTGTAAAGCCCTACTGCATCGCGCAGGATCTCAGGTAGGTTTGACTGTAAGGTCATAGGGTGTCCAAAACGTACCATCTGTTCGATGAACTGTTGCTCACTCCAAGGTAACCCCCAAACCTGGGTTTCAGTCACACCCGTCTTGTGGATGGGGGAGTCGCCACATAGTTTGACAACCCTGTCAACTTCGTCCTGCTGCATCTGCTGACCGGAGACAAAAGCCCCCCGTTGCAAACATTCGGAGGGAAGTGATGCGTTTGTTGTGTAAAGAAGCTTGGCGCCTTTTGGTAAGGCTGTGGGCGCGTTGTACGCAGAAACATGTAAAACTGTGGAAACTTTGTATCCAACTTCCACTTGCGGCAAATCTGATTTGAAGGCTGTGACTGCCAACTTTGCCGAGTATGTAGGAATCAGTGGCGGCAGTTTTGAGGCCTTCGCTTGAACACCTGTTTGAGCCCGCAGGGGTGACAAAAAGGCAGCGTCAAATTGTGAGATCTCCGCAAGGGTTTCTGGGGGCATTTGAATACCCCTTCGTTTCAACGCCAAAACAAACTGTAGTGCTATTGACTTCGCCAGCTTGAAGGGGTACGCCGTCTCCATTGCAGTTGCAAATTGGTTGGTGGAAGGAGACAGGCCCCATTGCTCATGCCTGTGAGTATTGGAGACACCTGGGCACATCTTATTGAGACATCGAAATTCTTCCGCATTGAAACCAAGCATTGTGCGCTTTGGGCGTGAGCTGCCATACTGGCATGACTGAAAAACTGTGAAATCCATGAGTCCAACGACTGCTTGAATAAAACTGGTTTGCCAGAAGAAACTGAATTGCGGGTTCTCAACAACAAAAAGGCAGTCTTCTTCAACTGCCCATTCTATCAGCTTTGCTGTGAGGTGATACAGCTTATTGGCCTTTGAAATTTTCAGTCGGTCAACAAAGCAAAGAAAAGGTAACCCGTTTGGGTACTGATTTGACCGTAGCGGCCTAGGTGGTTCTGGGTCGCCAGGCCGTTTTCTTTTAACCGGGATTGATCTTGCCCTTGAGGCACTCCCGCACGGTGGAGCCAGGAAAATTCCGACCACATTGGGATTTGAGAGCCACTGCATCAACAACTCGATGCCAGCTTGTGTTGATAAATCTGCCAACACTATTGGAGCAATTGCCTGCTTAGATCGCATGTGGTCTGTTCCAAACGAACTATGTAAACCCAGATGCTTCAGCGCAGCTGTAACTCTTCCAGTGCCCGCAAAGATCTCAACTATCAAACATTCATTGAGGCCCACACCCGCTTCCACTAGGGAGCCGATGCGGCCTTTGACACGTCACTTCTTCTTCTGATCATGATCGCGCTCTGGGTGCGGCGCATGGCAGCCTTTGCGGCTGCACAGATGCCACCCGCGGGGACATTCTCCGCCGTCTGGGGCGTCAGTGCATTTGGCCATCTGATAGTTGAAGCACAATCGCCTTCCATGCATATCCATGTTGGTGTTGTCACGCCCAAGTAAAAATTTGGGCAGCACCGACCGCCCTCCTTTGCTTTTGCCTTTGCCGTGACCCCCACCTTTTCCTTTGTACGGTTGGGGTCTTCCTCCAGACCAACTGCCTTTGTTTCCACCATATGATGACGGTCCAGCTGCTGGCTGAGCCTGCTTGTCCACTGGTTGTGCTGCCTTTGGAAGAGGGAGTAGGTGGAAACCAACCTCATAGGACTGAAGAGCAGTGAAGATCTTGTCATCAAGCTGAAGGCTGTTGTCTGGTTGACGCTTAAGGTCCACTCCAATGCGAATAAGGTACAAGAAGACTTGCCTATCCGCTTTGAGAATCTGCGGCAAAGTAGGTCTCATGAAGTTGGGAGGCGGTTCTGTACGTAGATGTGATGTCAATTGTTGCAGGTACCTCTCATGAGTTTCCCAAGAAATCATGTCGGCGAACGTCATTGCGACGCCCCGTCTGCGGAGTGCCTCGAAGGCTTGCAGCTCTGAGCTATGGAATTGATCCGGGATGTCGGATTTCTCCTTTATGATCAACTTCTCAGCATCCAAAGCCAACTGCTTCTTGTTCTTCCCCATTGTGATTTCCCATTCACGGGATGTACAACGTTCCAACTGCACAAAATTCAGCTGATTGGTTTCTTTCTGTTGCATCATGGCTTCCAAGAGTTCGTGTGATGGCTCAAGCTGTCTTTCTAAGACCACCCCTACCAACCTCTGACGAAGCTCCGTCATGCGATGCTCTCGCTCCACTGCCGGGAGCTTTCGGGAGGCTGCGGCATTTGGATCTGTCACCAACTCTCGGAGCTGTCCAAGAACGAGGGTGTGCCCCTCAAACACTAAACGTTTGAGTACGGCTGTATCAGCTTGATTGATCATTGCTCCAAGCGTGTTCTGAGCGAACACTCCAAACTCTGCAGCATCCAGTGGATGGCCTGGTTGGCCAATGGCAAATGCTAACTTGCCCGTCGTGTCCAAATTTCCAGTTGTCAGGCTGTTAACTGCCCGATCTGTCATCCCCATGTCTCTGCATCTTTTCAAAAAATGGGCACGTGAATCCACGACGGATGTCATGGCAGCAATGGTCAGTCAGATCTAAAAGAGAAAAAATATAGACATGTTCCTCTCTCAGAAACCCAGTTCAGACCCTCCATGAGGATGACCCCACAAGAGACTGCAAAGTAAAAGGAAACAACTTGAGTTGCATAAGTCTCAAATCATTTGCAACGCTTCGACACAGGTTAACATGACGCCTGCAACAACCATCAGTTGCGGTGCTGACATTCAGCATTTTTTTTTTGCACATGTTCCCTCAGCACATCGCTGCGGATGTCCACACATCGTGGTGAATGCTCATCGCATTCTTTGTTTGGCACATTGCCGAAATTGCCACATTGGCTTCAATATTCCGCAAATAACATGAAACAACCAATCATTCCCAAAGAGAGAACCCTTGACATTCACATGAGCACATGGGACATGAGGAAAACATCCAAACATGTGAGGACATGGCAGCAGGTTGAAGACATCTGCACTTTCACCGCTGGAAACATATAAAGAAGCAAACATTTCTTTTTCTGCATGGTTCGGACACGGTGAAACGCAACGCAAGTGAAACATCTTTTCTTGACACATCAGTCCAACCTGTTTGGGTCTCTGCGCCCCTTGAAGCAGACCCTGCACTTCGCCGTCCAATCGAAGGCACCACAAATCAAACCATAGTTCTTTGTGACCATCCTGCCACACAATGTGAGCCTCCCTTCCATGGACTTCATGAAGTCATCTTGGCAAGTAAACGCCACACATGACTTGTCTCTGCATTCATGCACCACCTTCGTCTTGGTGTTCCTGGCAACGATGCCATGAGCTGATTCATCACGTCCAGCATAGCGCACGTCACCTTCAGGCTCCGACTCAAGGTCAATGGCATCATCTTCATCAGAAGATCCTGCTACACTGTTGCTTTCTGAGCTCTCCGTCTCGGAGTCAGACGACAGCTCAATCACTCCAAGGCCCTGTCCGGCACCGATGCAACTCCAGCTCGCCTCACTCTTCACATCGGACACGGCTGCCGGCGAAACTGGCGCAGGCACTGTAGATTGTCCACGCCCCGCACCAGGCACACCCATGGGCCCCATTGGAGTGGCAGGCTGTCCCCGCTCCAAATATGCCGGTGTGAACGGCTGCATGACCACATGGGTAGGTGTGCTCGACGACTTGCCGCCACCTGCAGGAAAATAATTTGCTCTGGAGGCATCAGGCATGAAAGTGCCATCTTTGACCATGTTGATGACTTTCAGCAAGGAATTCACGGGACCAATGCTGATGTCACGACTGTAGTAAGAGTCTGCACCTTGCACTGCTGAACTGTGTCGCCCCAAAATGCGACGTTGCTCGCGTGGGATTTCTGCCTTTGATGCCCAGCTCAAGGTGGTGGCCTTGAGGCTGTGACTGGAAAGCGCCGGGTCATCACTAGAGAGGAATCCCTTCAGGATGTTTGTGACCTCTCCGGGCGACAGCGGCCGTTTCATCCAGGTTACCCTGTCACCTAAGCAGGGTGCTGGCATCAAAGCTCCTTGTACCAGACCAGAAGTTGCAAGGCCGCAGGCTTTTCGATTTGATATCCATGAATGGATCCACGGCAGATCTGCGACACCACTGCTAGACATCACAATAGGCATCAACAGCGCCTTTTGCTGAGCCGACCTTGCAGATTTGTGGTACCTGGTCGACACCTCCAAAAACCCTGAGCCTCCAGAAACGTCATGCAAAACTTCATGTACGAAGTTCAAATCAGAGACTCGGCATCTCCCATAAAGTGCTAACAGCAAGTTCGACGCCATGCATCGATCAACCACTGAGTGGCTTACCCCATCTGCAATCGCATGCAATGCCTTCACCTCCAACACCGTAAGAGGCCTGGCCTGACGTGTGGGTGCCTTTGAGGACAACTGCAACTGGGCCTGGCCAACAACTCTCCTGGAATTTGCGCAGTGCAAGGCATTGTCAAAACCCATGACGTAGTGTGAGAACCGAAGCGCTTGAACAAATGACTGAGATCGTGACGCTGCCCCACAAGTTGCAGACTGATACATCACATACTGCCACACCATGCTCTCATCGAATGGCAGCCAATTTTCCAATCCATGTACTGCATGCCACCTGTAATACATCATCATGGCTCCTGCCCTCTTCAACACCGTGTTGGGTGACTTCACTCCCATGACTGAGGTCAGCACCAGAGCTATCTGTTCATCGTCTGCATCTACCAACTGTCTGCCAACTTCGGAGAAACGTGTATCGGTCAAAACCAAAAACTTCCACTTTGCAAGTGCTCCATTCATAGTCTTGTCTTTCTGTTGCAAGTACGTTTCATCGGACTTGTGCAAAACATACTGGGCACAGGACCACCTGCACTGGGAAGGAATGATGGGCTCTGCAGAGCATGGTTCAGCCGATCCAGACAGAGGCAAATCAGCTGTTCCCCAATCCAATGGCATACTGAGGTTAGCACTCGGCCCTGTCTCTCCAAAAATTCCACGCATCAAAGGTGGCTCCCAAGGCATGGTAATGTTTGCCAGCCTTGCCTTCCTGATAAATAAGTCTGACACCGCAGCGTTGTCATCTGCAAATGAACTCACTCCACCTACGTCCAACTCTACGTCAATAGTTGGTGCAAATGAAGGTTCATAAATTGTAGACGCATCTTCATGCTGTGGCTGAGGTCCAAAACCGAGATCCAGACTGTCAGGGAGTGCAAAGGCTCCAACTGATTGCACGTCACTACCAGGCGGCACAAGGCTTGAACTAACTCCGGGGCAATCATGTGAAACAACATGAACATCATCATCCACAGATTCAACATGTGAAGTGGCATCTCCTACATTGCCATGTGATGTTTTCCGCCACTTCCTGCGCAAGCCCTTAAGGCAAGCTGAGCTCTCATCAGCATCCATGGCTCATCTACGATCCCCCCGGCAAGTTGAATGCACTCAAAAGAAAGAACATGTTGTGAACCTGCAATTGGACATTGACATGAAGAACATTGATGCACTGTCGTTGAACTCAAGTTACACAGTCTAACCTTAAGCCAGCCAGCTGATACGCATCCGAATCTTGCTTCACCAGATAAACCGCTTTCATTACATGACTGCTTGATTTCGCATATAGAAACTCCATCTTGCAACATGGTGAAAGTTGCATAAATACCAATGTTTTTGCTAGGCCTCGGCACAAAAACATGGTAAAAAATACCGTGATTTTTGCTACCAGAGGAAAAAACCATCGTAAATACCGTGGTTTGGGTTTTCAAAGGCGCAGAAAACATCGGTATTTACGGTGTTTTTTTGCTCCGAGAGGGTCAAAAAAATGCGAAAACACCACCTATGTGACGATTTTTAGGCTCACAAAAATGCGACAATAAAGTGTGTTGCAGGAACAACAACAACAACAACAACAACAACAACAACAACAACAACAACAAGCACAAAAATGCGACAAAAAAATGTGTTACAATCCGCGGTATGACAAGCACATCATCCTGTGCTCTGCACCTGCGCGCACGTGCCGAGCACGCCAACGCTCGCACTATCATACATAACCTTTATGGCGTCGCCGGTCTGCGAAGCTCTACAATTATTGTCAGCAACACGTTAGTTGGTGTTGAACATTGTTTAAAAACATGTCTATGCATTTTTATTGAAGCATGTTTACCAACATCATCATGACTGCAAAACCGTTTGCGAAATACTTTGCGAAACCCTGTTTTCGGGCATGCTCATGCAATTAACCTTTGTAATGGTGTTCTTGCAAGACCCGTTTCAATTATTTTTGTGATTTGTTCAATAATAGTTCGCATCGTTCCCGAATGCGTAGCACGGGTTCCGGTTTCACTCCGCGGGTCTGGGGGTTGAGGATGTGTTCGCTCGACGCTCCGCAACCGTTCGCGACCGTTCGCGACCGTTCGCAACCGTTCGCGCGAGGTCGCTATGGCCATGCCTATGGTAAGTTCTGCAACAGGGGTCACTTTTGGAGGTTTCACATATCGCGTAGCTTCGTTTCGCGTGGCAGACGTGGCAGTTCGTGACATTCAGACGTGTTTCGTAACGTGTCGAAAGTCGTTTTGCATGGCAGACGCAATACTTTTGCGACGTTTTCAGAAGATGAGTTTTCGTGGCAAGCGCAGCACTTTGAGCGTGACCGTCTGCATTTTGCGTCGCAGGCGCAGCACTTTAGAGGAGTCGTGTTGCCTGTTTTTTGCGAATCGCATTGTCAGGGCTGCCTCAAGTGGTGACAAGTGGCTGCATTCAAACTTCACAGGCTAGATTACATGTTAACTTAGGGTTAAGGTGCAGTGCAGAAGCAGGGTTCAGCATCCTTTTTAGACGTGGTGCACAACGGATCTGAGGTCCTGTACTACTGTTGTAGTACCAGCGGGTTGAACCAATGTACAGAGTATATATACAGATCAGTGGCACCCCCCTAAAACAACCTAAACGTACATACCCAATTCAGACGGGGCAGTAAAAGGTTGTGTGATTTTGTGGGGAGTACCTGAAACACCAAAACAGGATCGAAAATCGACCAGCCGGAGCGCGACTCCCCAACAA
Source organism: Cladocopium goreaui (assembly GCA_947184155.2). Lineage (NCBI taxonomy): Eukaryota > Dinophyceae > Suessiales > Symbiodiniaceae > Cladocopium > Cladocopium goreaui. The sequence continues at coordinate 64,653 of CAMXCT020001667.1, read as the reverse complement.
ACGATCGATTGATGAACCCTTAGTCTGCGGACCACTGCAAGCACCCTATTTTCACCTAAGTCAAACTTCACTGGCCACCTTCGGCCGGTCTGAGCTGTGAAGATTTTGGCAGGATCAAGCAGGCTCTGCCACCGCACCTCACACTGTTTGGACAGTGAAAGGGGTTCAGGAAGGGGCTGTTTGAATCTGCTCAACGCATCTGCGATGTCATTGAAATGTCCTGGGATGTGCGTGATCTTGGGGTAGATCTGACAGCGGCGCATGAAGGCAAAGAAGGGGGCAAGGACACAGGCCATAGCCGGTGTCATGGACAGCCCTTTTGCACTGGCTGCATCAGCTGCACTGTTGTCACTGCCTTGAATGCAGGAGACAGCATTTCTGCAGCGGGGCAGAGTAGCTTCAATGCAGTATGTCAATGCATATTGCGCTAACAGCTCCCAAGCTCCAATCTGCTTCTGCATATCCTGATCAAGCCATGCCCAACGTGTTGAAGCTTCTTCAAGGGTGATTTGGAATTGAAACCAAACGCAGGAGCCGTCGGGAAAGAAAGCAGCCCCCCCCAGGCCCGCTAAGTTCTTGGACACCATGGCATCAGTGGCTGACACTTCAATGGGCGTGGGTGGTGACATTGACAATGAAAAGGGGGTTGATGTAAGGAGCTGCTCCCAGGCGTGCAAAGCTGCGTGGGCCTCACATTCCAACAGACGATTGAGAGACGATGGGTCAATGATGCCCACCCATACTCGCCTGGATCGCAAATGCAGTTTGTGGATGTCTTGAACTGCGCCCACGTGAGTATTTGCAACTCGAACCAGTCTGATGTCACGGCACAAGGCATGGTGCCTGCGGGTGAAGTCCGTGTCCAACACCAAGCTCGTGGTGAGGTTGGCAAGCAAATGTTGGAAGACAATGTGGTCCATGCCATCCATAGTAATGGGCAGGCGACTCAGGGCCTTGTACTGTTGGATCAAGAGTGGTCGAAGGTGGTGCCAGGCCGATGTTAGCCACAATAACCGACCCACCAGTGACTGTAAGTCTTTGACTGATACTTTCTTTTGACCATGAAATTGCCGCAACTGCGCCAGGATCTTGGTCAGCTTGGTCTCCGGGACTGTGATGGACCACGATGAAAGGGAGATGCGCCACCCAATCCAATCCACTTCCATTGACAGTGCTGCTTTATGCCATGACAATGGGATGCCGAGGATGAGAAACAACACAACCAGGAGGGAGGCCCACAATGGCGCTGATACATTATCAAGCCAGGCCAGGAGGTCATCAACATACTGCCACAGGATGTGACCATAGCCAAGGATGGAGTGTCCTGTTCGGACCATTAGACCAGCAACGCGGCCCCAATACTAGCCACTGGCCCGAGCCCCAAAGTTCAGAGTGACACAACGATACAGTTTTCCATTGGCATGGAAACAGAGCATGCCCCCGTCCTTGGGATCCATGAGGATCCTCCTGTGTGCTTTCGCAACATCCAATGTAAGTTGGGTCATCTGTTGTTGTGCCATCTGCATCTGGGCGCACTCCATCACATCTGAAATGCGTGGCAGCATCATGTGGTTGGGTATCATGGTGTTCGCAGTAACATTGCTGATCGAGCTGTCAACGACCAAACGTGGTGAGCGTCCTTCTGCAATGACGACACCAAGCTTACCCACCGCTGTTCTGTCATATCTGCTGTGAAGTTCCTGTAGACCACCTGGCACCAGTTCGATGAAGCCCGCATGAGCCACAACATTGGGATGATCTTGGGCACTCTTCCAGGAATCACTGCATTCGAGCAAGGGTTCTGGAGAGGCCACCGTGCCAGCATGGACTGGCCGGGCTGGTGAAGGAGTGAGTGTTTCGTTGACACCCAATGGTACCCCCTTGACTAAATCCAGCAAAAACTGAGCGTCAGGATCACCAAGGAAGGAGGCCAAGTGGTACCATAAGTGCAACCTGTCACCCGGTGGACAACCAAGTATGTCACAAAGATCATCAATGTAGGGCTTCAGTTCCTCATAAGACAAAGGGGGCTCTTTACAGCCAGGCCTCAGGGCAGCCACAATCTTGAGGCACTGCTTGGAGTCACTAAGCCTCTTGAACCATCGTGACCAGAGGATCCTTGAGCTGGCGCGACATATGAAAGGCTGAGCTAGGAAGGCCACCACCATCTTCGATGCGTTGCTGCACATGCGGCCATTGCAACTTCTCTGGCAAGATCGTCTTCCAGCTATCCAGGGGCAACACAATGTTGCCAGTGCAGAGGAAGGGGGCGATAATCGACGCCAAAGCCTGCGCCAGAGCAGGTGGGTACTCAGCAGTGAGACGACTGAAAAATGTACCATCAGCCATGCGGACACCTGAGATCTGTTGGTGAGCACCATGGCTATGCGGGCATGATTTTGCAACTGCAAAGATGGCTTCTAGGTTTTAGCCCAGTCCTTGCCAAATTGGCAAGCTGATGCTTGTGCAGCAAAAGGTGTGACCGTTTGGACCCACTGTACCATGATGGGGTCATCAAATGTCATGGACGTTGATGGATTCTCCAGAATTGCAAGGCCACCATGCTCTAGAGCGATTATGAATCGCAGCACTCTCTTCCACTGCCAGCTGTTCGAAGGGAGGCCATCGATGAACTCTGGTGTGCGTACAGGTGCTGGTCCAGGTGAACGTAGGGTGGCTTTGCTATGCTTGCTGCAGTAAGGCGCAGCCAGTGCTGCTCCGATGCGTCCGGAGGCTGCCAGGAGAAGTGGTTGAACACGGTCACAACAAAATTTGGACAAAGCTGTGCTAACTGCTAACAGGCATGGAAGCGCCCGCAAAAATGTCCAGGAAAAATTTTGCCGTAGTGCGAAAGGGTTGCGCGGGACGACTTGAACTCGCACTTTTACCTCAGTTTTTGGCGATCGAACCTCATTTCGTGCGAAAGGGTTGCACGGGACGACTTGAACTCGCACTTTTACCTCAGTTTTTGGCGATCGAACCTCATTTCGTGCGAAAGGGTTGCGCCGGACACCTTGCAAATCGCACTTTTACCTTAGTTTTTGACGATCGAACCTCATTTCGTGCGAAAGGGTTGCGCGGGACGACTTGCAAATCGCACTTTTACCTTAGTTTTTGGCGATCGGACCTCATTTCGTGCGAAAGGGTCGCGCCGGACGACTTGCAAATCGCAATTTTACCTCAGTTTTTGGCGATCGAACCTCAATTTCGTGCGAAAGGGTTGCGCCGGACACCTTGAAATCGCACTTTTACCTCGATCGGACCTCATTTCGTGCGAAAAGGTTGCGCCGGACGACTTGCAAATCGCACTTTTACCTCAATTTCATCCACAACCTTGACTGGATTTGTTTTCTGCATTTATTTTCGGAAGCTGCCAACTATTTTTGTCAACAGTTTGGACGTTTTTGGAATTTGTGCAAACAGTGCGTTTGAAGAAATGGAGATGATTTTCACGAGCGCGTCTGAGCGCAGGGTTCTTCCAATAGTGGGGGTCTGTAAAACATCTTCTCATCTTCACATCTTCTCATCTTTACATCTTCTCATCTTCACATCTTCTCATCCTCACATCTTCTCCTCATCTTCTCATCTTCTCCTCATCTTCTCATCTTCTCCTCATCCTCATCTTCTCATCTTCTCCTCATCTTCTCATCTTCACATCTTCTCATCTTCACATCTCACATCTTCTCACATCTTCTCACATCTTCTCACATCTTCTCACATCTTCTCACATCTTCTCATCTTCTCTCACATCTTCTCCTCTTGCCCTCTTGCCCTCTTGCCCTCTTGCCCTCTCCTTCTTTTCTATTTCTCTTTTGAAGGCGGGAGCAGGGGCAGTGCCAACGAGACAGCACGAAACGCAACCCTTTCGCACGAAATGAGGTTCGATCGCCAAAAAATGCATGCACATGTGTTTGAAAAACAACGTTGATCTTGTCCAAAAAAGTCGTCGACACCAAAATCATCTTCAAATTCATTTGCACTCCAGAAAACTTCGTCGCAATGAATTTCAGTTCAAAAATCATTCTCCTTCTTCACCAAGTTGACGAAAAACATTCACATGCACATACAACGCATCTTCACGGTATTGTAACCAATTCCAGTTGTTCTCAAACCATTCTACATCAATTTCAGGGCTCTGCCCAAATAAACCATTGACAACATTATGTTGTAGCCACCATGCAAGTTACATCCAGAAACGGAACATATGTAGTCCATACGCAGGGGAATGTATATTCCATACTTGGGCTTTTCCGGAGTAACAATATCCTTTTTGGACCGAACCGCTCCCTGCCCTACTGCCAGGGCGTCCGCGTGCAGCAAAGACGCTCTTATGGCTCGTTCTGAAGATGGCATTAGCAGACTTCTGCCCCCTCTCAGGGTGAGTGGTACATTTCAGATGAGTCCCTTGCTGCATGCACTTGATGACGGCGATGATCCTCACCAAGTACCTGAACAGTTAGTGCAACTCTGCATGTTTTACTGAGTGACCCCTTCACCAACGAATTTGACGACATTTCTTGGACGACTTCTTCGACAAGTCGTTCAGATATATGCTGGCAGTCTGGCCCTACTGGCCTTTTCGTCTGTGGGCCCGCGGTGCGTCCTGTCTTGGAACAGCACTGCTCTCTCTGTATGGGAACTGATGGCAAAGCAAAGGCGCGTCATTGGATTCCTGTGATCACTCACGGACTGTACACTCATGCTTGTGGCAATTACTAGAACCTTTGAAGCTGGACAACTTTTTCGAGGATAGACAAAGCACGCCTGAGAGGACTCTGAGATGACTCCCGTAGTGTACAGTAGCTTTTCGCAACCGTGTTGTTGATTCTTACAGTTGTTTGGCTTCTCACCCCCTTTCATTTGTTTGCCCCACAGACTCTTAATTCGTTTGTGCATTCCCCGGAGATACGGCGGGCTTCACCCTATCGTGTCTGGTGGTTTATTGGTGTGGCTCCGGCCCCGTTTTGTATTGTTTCGCTGTTTTTCTGCTGGCGAAACGCAAATCTGGCCGGGAGATTTGCTGGTTGGCCTCGCCTGGCTTCGCCCAGGCCTCGGCGAGCCTCGAAGCGCCTCGATTGCAGGCTTGCATCAACATAATAGAAAGAGAAAGATTGTCATGATCAAGACAAGAAGGTACAAGAGGCTAGTTTTTGGGCTCGTTTTTTGCACTTGAAACTGATATGATTTTTAGAGACGGAGTTGGGGCCTCCCCAAAAATGGGCCTCCCCAGTTCAAGATTCCAGCCGCAGCTGTTGCTGGTCAAATCATCTTCGACTTGAAATAAACGCCTCAACAGATTTGCCACATTGAAGGGGCCAAAAAGGGACCCAAACTGGACCCTCCAGGGGGACCACTTTTGATGCGGGTCACTTTCTGACCCCTTTTTGAAACACGTTTCCTTTGCACGGGGGTCCAAAAATGGGCCCTCAGCAGGTTGAATCCGGTGCCTCCTTGAAGGTCCGGTTTTAAGCCCACCCATGCACCTTCTTCAGCTGCGATGTTCCAATGTAGAAACACATCAACGTCACACAAACCAACATCGAGTTGGCAATAAGAGCCTCGAACAAGGGAGGTCCAACTCCGTCTCCAAAAACAAGTCAGTTCAGGTCTCTTGTACCTTCTTGTCTTGATCAGGACAATCTTTCCCTTTCTACTATGTTGATGCAAGCCTGCAATCGAGGCGCTTCGAGGCTCGCCGAGGCCTGGGCGAAGCCAGGCGGGCCAGGCGAGGCCTGGGCGAGGCCACGCCACGGACGCAAAACGCATTGGCACAAGGACAAAGCGAGGCTCATGGGGACTCGAAACTATATGCGGAGGGCCAACAGCCTTCGAAACCTACTTGGGTCAGCGTCCAGGACGTCGTCCTTAACTCACTAAGACCGTCCACGCAACCAAGTCAACCACTCCCAGAGCTCAGCCACTTTTACACACACAAGCAACAAAAACAGATGTCTTGCTCATGTCGCTATGGTTCTTGTTGGTGTGTCACGCCTTGACACAAAATGATACGGAGTCGCCAGTCAGCATCTTTCTGCCAACTTTCACAAAAGCGATCAAAAACACATGTCTTCACAAAAAGTCTTTACATCAAGACATGGTTTGTTTGTTTAAATAAGTTTGAGTGTTTGAAAAACGTTGAAACATTTCAAGCACCAAAACATGATTCATGATGTCTCCCTCAGATCTGTTAGCAACTCCAGTTCTGAATGCCTTTCAGAACGTTGCTCTCGCTATCATCATTGAGAGACAAAACAAACTACACTTCTCCGATCAATGTCAAACAAAGTTCCTTCTTCCGAAGTCACAAAATGAATTCTACGATCTTCTCACGATTCCTTCGTGCACTTTTGTCGACGACAACTAACGCAAAAGGTATGGAAAATGGTTTGATTTTCCATGTCACTATACAAATTCAAATCCTCACGATGTTCTCCGTGCAATCAAAGTACTCAAAGAAGACGAAAAATATATCGTTGTTGGGTTTCGTCATCTCCAACAAAACGTGCAAAACATGAAACGTGCAAATACGATGTCAACCATCACGGTTGAGCTCATCATCACAATGAAAACCAAATTCACTTCTTCCAATGCAGAAAAGACCAATGAAAAGACCAATGGATTCATCTCACGGATGTCGGAAATTTTCACACCCCCTTTTGAGATGAACTCCATTCCATGTATAGCTGTAACCCATCCAGACTTCAGCACATATCGCCCAAGTTCGATAGGTCAATACATATAGTACGAATTGTCCCGTTGTCCACCATCCAATGAACAACCAGCTCATAGTCTTTTCCTCGCCTTTGCACCAATGAAGATACTCTCAATCACCCAGCTGCCTCTGCACTGAAGTTCCAGTGAAGCAACCCTTTGGCTTTCCAACCTTTCCAGAGTCCGCCACAACCTTGCATGCGCAGAGAAAAGAATACCAATCCTTTGCAATTGGACTCGTACTCTTGTTTCCCAGGTGACACATACTCCATTTGCAATATCCAGCCATCTCATCATCGACATATACCTCACGGTATGTTTTGCCCTCATTGGCAAACTTTCCAAACGCAAACTTCGTTCTGCTCCAATCTCGAAAACTAATGCCTTCAGGCACCAAATCAGCAGTAAGCTGATCAAGGACCTTATCGGCGATCCCAGGAAAGATTGGGCTAGGCATCACAGGCAACTGCGCACTCAAAGGTTCAGCTGCCGAAGAAATCACATCGAATTCATCATCATCCAGAGCCTCACGAAGTCGCTTGCTTCCATCTGTCATTGCTCCTTGACTTTCCATAGGAGTCAAAATACTGGATCCGGCTGCATAGCCTGACCCTGAATTCTCACTGTGCCACTTCTTCTGAAGAAGACCAAGCAAAGCCTTCTCATCTTCATCTGTCCATCCAGACTTGGCCATGGCTACAAACCAAACCGCGTCCGGTAGTGAAAAAGCACTAGACCGTGGCTAAACTCTTAGGAGCAATTAACCTAGAACGTGAAACGAAGTGTCAAACCGCCATCACAGTCGTGATAGGATCAGTAACCTTTCCGATTGCTCTGCGCTGCGCACACACACACTGCATCTTACAGCATCGCGTAACAAAACTCTGCACAAAATGAAACATGGTGAAAACTTCTGTTTGTCTTTGGCAACGTTTGTTTGAAAAACAACGTGCGAACAGAAAAAAATAAAACGTGACGTCAACTTCTGTCTCTCTCTCTGTCACAGGGCCCCCTTTCAAACGCAAACTCAACTCTTCTTCGAAGCATGTTTGACCGCAATCAAAATGTATCTTGCCAACTTTCGGTTGTAAAACGCTGTTTCAGTATAGTTGATTTGATAAAGTTCTGCATGAGTCTGACATGTGCATGTAGAAAGTTTGGAGTGGAGATTTAATGCAAACCAAGCTGAGTTGGAAACAAACTTCAATGTCTTTCCAATCGGAATACCATCCTTGTTCTGACATCCAGTCTTGCACAACCTCACCAAAGCCTCATGCCTCATGTCAAAACTCTGCAAAAGATTCACTGTCTCAGGTCGGGACCAAATGGTATTTCGTTCTGGAAGCTCAAACGAACATGAGTCTGCATGTTTGAAGTAACCACCAATCGCGTTGATGATCTCATCCCATTCCTGGTCCTTTTCAGTGACTGAGTCCGGATTGAAATTGCGAAGCGGACTTCCACTTCCACAAGGAGTCGATGCATGAATATGCACCCAAGGTGGACATGACGAATTCTTCCACTGTCGAATGCAAACAGCTACACGACTCAACGTTCCAGAACTCTGCACCTTAGCAACTACACCAATGTATGGGACCTTCGAAACTTCACAGACCTTTCTCAAGTTCGAATGTTCCGAACAGCACAGTTCCACAATCGCAATTGAAGAACCCTGAGTCAACACTTGCTGCAACACACTCAGCTCACGAAGTTCTGCCAACTCAGCTGTCAAACCATCTGGAACAACAATCCCAAGAGCATATCGGTGTTTATAGAAAGCTTTAGCACTCAAGCATTTAGTGAAAAGATCTGCTGGATTTTCAACACCACTTCTGTGTCTCAATTTCAACAAACCCTCTCTCATCTGCTCTCGTAACCAATGCAATCTTATTTCAATGTGTCGTGAACGTCGTGGCACGTCCATGGACCTCACAAGTTGCAATGCGGAGCTTGAATCACTCTCCAACCAAATCACAACTTCCTCTGGCTCATCGATCTCATGAAGTGCAAACAGAAGACGGTGAACCAGTCTTCCAAACGCAACACTTTCTTGACACACTGATTGCAAACCATAGAGCTCTGCCTCACATGAACTCAAGCTCAAAGCTTGTTGCTGTCGGCTCACAGACCTTACCAAAGACCTCTCAAAGAAAACAGCTCCACCGCTAACACCTTTGCGGTTGTTGAAACGGTACGGCGCATGTGAAGCGTCGCTGAAAGAGTGGAGATGGACTGATCTCAGTTGAGTATCGTCAACTTGACTCATGATGGTCTCATCTCTGCTCGGTAAACACAAGCATGCATGCATGTCAACAAACAAGAATCTCCAAACTGCTTTCAATGCTTGTTCAGTTCCGTGCATCGGTTTTGCTTGCTGCGTCCCAAGAACAGACATCCATGTTTTCAAGTCATGACGCACCTGTGACAACCAAAGCAATTTTCCCAACGCCTTCCTGAAGCGTGAGTATGCTTCATCTGACAAAGGTTTCTGAAAGTTGCTATCCGTGAGTGTCTTTTCAAGATGTCCTGAAATGTCAGGCACATTCTCAGACCCACGGGTAGCACCCTAATCCAGAAACGTAGAGTCAAGATAATGTGGATCAACACCCAGAGTGATCTCAGAGGAATCTCTCTCTCTCTTGATAACACGACCAATAAAGGTCAGGGATCCTCCCTCTTCTCCGATCTCTCCAGTTGTCTTCACAGGCACTACAGACGACAAAGTTGCAACCACATGTTCTTCGGCTTCCTTAGTGGTCGACAACAACAGAATGTCATCAACATACACAACACACAAGCAAAATCCAATTTCATGACCATCTTTCACAATCTGTCCACCATACACACACGGTTCCAACGAATCAGACCAAAGGCCTACATGTTCAACCGTAAATGTCAAAAGCTGCAACCATGCCAGTGAAGCGTCACGTAACCCATTCAATGCCTTTTCAAGCAAGTAGTAGGTCGCTTCACCTGATGGAAAACTAATTGACAACGGCATTTTCAAGACAACATGTACGCCAGTTCCCAATGGACTATGCATGAAGGCATGACTCACGTCCAATGCACGCAAAAGCATCTTCCGTGTCGCTGCCATTGCAAGCACCAAATGAACACTTTCAATCGAAGGAGTCGGACTGCTAAATCCCAAAGATCTAGCTGAGGAGCCACGATTGAAGTCCTTTGCAACAATCCTGGTTCGAACCCTCTCACTGCTCTTGTAAGCTGCAACCCACCTTGACTGGATCAAACGAAGGTTCGGAACAGCCTTCTTCATATCGTCCAGTTCTGACTGGGTGATGATGCGGCCAGTCTTGCAGTGTTCCAAGTTCCTAACCTCCTCTTGCATACCTTTGAAACCTTGTTCCAAATCAAGCTCTTGCAAACTCTGGTCATCTATGATGCTGTCCGGTTTCCAAACCAAGACATCTTGACCTCCAAGACGCATCTTCACAAAATCATGCACATTGCCTCGATTGAAACAAACAGAATCAAGAGAACCAGAAAACATTTCTGGAGATGTTGCCGGAGCAAAAGATGCTGGACCTTCAAGTGTGCCCAAACTCGCAACCAACACAGGTTCACCACTACCAACCCAAAACCAATCAAAATCCATGTTTGTTTGAAGCAGTTCCTCAGAATCTTCACGGATCTCTCTTTCCAACTGTTCTCGGTCGGTCTCAGCTTTTCTCTTAAACCTTCTGGTGTATTCAACCTGTGTTTCCGGCTGTCGCCGAGCGGACTCAGGTGTTGGTACCACTTCTTCATCATCGACCTCTTCTACTGGTACCTGAACCTGGGGTACAACTACAGGGCTCTCCTGAGAGAGTGCAGGTTCAACACGTCTTTCCTTTCTCCGTTGTTCCTCAAACTCAGCAAAATGCTTCCTACATTCCTTGTTGTGCCTAATACCAGGTGCTTCCATGCCACTCTCACATGCTGGACATCGACGAGTCGGTTCAAAACGTGATACGTCAGGTAAAGTTCTTTCAGAACTCTCAGGACTACCAATAGCTACATCTGCAGTATCTGCTGGTGACGTAGGAGATGGAGTGACAGAAACTCGAGACGGCTCTGCTGGAACTTCCTGTGGAGTCACGACAACGTTCGCTCTTGCCAATGGCACTGCTGGCGCCAAACGCAACTCACCAGATTTCTTCCTCACACTGCTGGGCTCTGGCAAGACAAGTTTGGGCTGTGACGGTGCCGGTAAACTCTGACCTTTCAACTTTCGCAACTCTTCAGGAGGTAGCTGACTCATATCAGCTGGTGCAGTCCCACTGCCATTCACAATTTGGGGTCTACTACCTACAGTCCCAGTGTCAAACTGTGTCAAAACAGCCTGTCCCGAATTCAAATCCCATCTCAAAGGTGAAATAGCCCTGATGTTCCTAGCTACAAAACGCATCAATTCAGCTTTGCCATCCACACGAATGAAACCTTGCACAACTGGACCTCGTTCCAATCCCATGTGAATGAAAGTACACTCAACATTTCTTGTGGAAAGTGGTGAATGCTGCCGAATTGAATCAGGAATCTCTGCCAAAACCTGAGCACCAAACAAAGTCGAAACTGGTTTGGATAACTTCCTTCCTGAAACCATTTCCAATGGACTTCTGCCTGAACCTCTCGATGTTGAAAAATGGTTGTTGCACAAAGCCAAATACGTCAAAACATCAACCAAATTCTCATGTGAAAACGTGACATCCAACCCTTGTGCATTCAGATCAGCCCTTAACACAGAAAAGGATTCTTTTAATTCCCTAACTGCTCGTTCAGCCGACCCAATTGATCGGTGTTGTTGTGGCGCGACTCTCCGAATAGCGAACGTGTATCGGCCAGTGGAGGTTCCAATGACCTCTCCCACGGCCCTCTCGCTATCGGTGTGGACATCAATGGAGACTGCCTTCGAAGTCAACCCAAAATGTTGAAGCCATACAACAATCTGTCTCCTGGCTGCTTCGACATCTTCTCCAACCACCACATAGCCAATGCACCTCGACATCATCTCTGTTAACACAAGGATCTTCACCGAACCTGGGAGTTCGTCTGCGGCGATCTCGCCTGATGTCTTGAGGAATGCAAAATCGGCCTGAATAGAAACCTCTTTTGCAGAAGGTACCGCAACCTTCGAAACCTACTTGAGTCAGCGTCCAGGACGTCGTCCTTAACTCACTAAGACCGTCCACGCAACCAAGTCAAACACTCCCAGAGCTCAGCCACTTTTACCAAACACACAAGCACAGAAAGATGTCTGCTCATGTCGCTATGGTTCTTGTTGGTGCGTCACGCCTTGACACAAAACGATGCGGAGTCGCCAGTCAGCATCTTTCTGCTAACTCTCACAAAAGCGATCAAAAACACATGTCCTCACAAAAAGCCTTTACATCAAGACATGGTTTGTTTGTTTAAATAAGTTTGAGTGTTTGAAAAACGTTGAAACATTTCAAGCACCAAAACGTGATTCATGATGTCTCCCTCAGATCTATTAGCAACTCCAGTTCTGAATGCCTTTCAGAATGTTGCTCTCGCTATCATCATTGAGAGACAAACAAACTAAACTTCTCCGATCAATGTCAAACAAAGTTCCTTCTTCCGAAGTCAGAAAATGAATTCTACGATCTTCTCACGATTCCTTCGTGCACTTCTGCGATGATTCTGTCGACAAAACTAAAGCAAAGTATATGGAAAATGGTTTGATTTTCCATGTCACTATACAAATTCAAATCCTCACGATGTTCTCCGTGCAATCAAAGTACTCAAAGAAGACGAAAAGTATTTATTTAGTCCTAGGAAAACCGTGGGCACTATGTATATAAGACTCCAAGCCTATGTATACATATATCAGTGCATATATATATATACACGCTCGCCGAGTCTCGATACGCTTTGTCCTATACGCTTGTCACTCAAACCATGCTGGCTCTTCCCCCCACGGGGGTTTCTTCACCTTCCTTTTTCAATTTTCTTCAAAAATCAAAAACTCAAATCGTTCCGCATCTCACGTCCCTCAAGAAAAACATGTTGCAAAAATGACGGTGATTTCACTCGCACAGAAAAAACGTAGCCCCTTTTTTCAACTGGCGCATTGGGGAGAGCGTTCTTGGTCAAGCTGCCGTTCTATCAACGGTAGGGGTAGGCTAACAAACAGTTGTTTATACTGATTTCTGTGGCTCTCGAATCCTGTTACGGAATGTCGTCTGCCAACAAACCAGTATAAGTGGTGTGAGGGAGGGACAAAAAAGGGCGGGTGTTGTCACACCACGTTCAAGGCTGGTGAGCGGAAAGGACTTCGACATTCGAAGATTTATTCACTTGTACTACACTATCCAAGATCAACAGGTTGGTAAAACTGTTTCACGTTTGTTTATTTCAGGCAGCAAGGTTTATGTTCTGTGTTTGACACAAACATCACCACATGAGAGAAAAACAAGCGACATCCACAAAGCGTAGTTCATTTAAAATTCAAAAAAAAATTGCCCACTATGTTTTTGTTTGACAAAAACATTTTTCCTTTGGCCAAATAAGGTCACGATCTTTGTACCAAAGAGTAGTAACTTATTTAGTCCTAGGAAAACCGTGGGCACTATGTATATAAGACTCCAAGCCTATGTATACATATATCAGTGCATATATATATATATATACACGCTCGCCGAGTCTCGATACGCTTTGTCCTATACGCTTGTCACTCAAACCATGCTGGCTCTTCCCCCCACGGGGGTTTCTTCACCTTCCTTTTTCAATTTCTTCAAAAATCAAAAACTCAAATCGTTCCGCATCTCACGTCCCTCAAGAAAAACATGTTGCAAAAATGACGGTGATTTCACTCGCACAGAAAAAACGTAGCCCCTTTTTTCAACTGGCGCATTGGGGAGAGCGTTCTTGGTCAAGCTGCCGTTCTATCCCCCATTTCGAGATCCAGCCCAAGAACCTTGCCCATTGCCAGCCAGCAAATTGGCCCTTTCACCGCGCCCAGGTCCAGAAGGAGTTTATCCTCTAGCCGGCTGGGTGAATCCGCCAAGTTAGAAAGAGAAGGGACTCTGGCAAACCACGACTTTATCTGAAGTCGCATCTCTTCACCGGTGAAGGTCTCTAGCATGGCCCCCGCCACCAAAGTTGCCCCTTGGCCTTTGATAAAAGCGGATCTGCTAGCCTCGTTGTCAAGGTACCAACACACCTGTGCAAGAGTTAGGCGGTTGCCCCACATCCAAATCGCAATGATGACTGGAAGGACCTCAAGCTCATATATCGGGTTCTTTGACTTCGTCAAAAGATGATCCATGATTTGGTCCGGCACTTTTCCTCCAAAGAAAGAAACGACCTTGCCAAAAGGGTCAATCAAAACTCCACCTATGCCGCCTTCCTTCTGGCCCTCCGGCCCTTCGCAAGCGCCATCTGTGAACACTATCCATGACAGTAAACAGGATGGAGTGATTGACAACGGAGGAGCTGTAAGAACCCTCTCACAAAGAAATCTGAGCGAAGTCATCTGGGAATCCGACAAGTCAATTTTTCGACGGCCACTCAAAGCTAAGTCCCCTAGGACTTTAACTGCACTGTTAGCCACCCTTCCAAAAGCAAAAGATTCAAACCAGTGTAATCGACCTCGCATAGACTCAGCTTGCTTGGCTGTGACACACTTCTCTTTGAGAATGTCCTGCAACACAGAACTAAGCTCATCACGCCGTTCCTGGGTATGACCCAGGCGCACAATTCCAGACTCAAAGTTTTCCAAGTCGATTTCTACGCCCAGGCTCTTGAATACCTTTGCAAAAGCGCCGGCTTTTGTGCCGTCACGCGCAAATTCGACCCCCAACAGGTCAAACAATGTCTCCACCGTCTTCGCCGTGTTGGAAACCAAAGCATCACATGAGAAAACCGTGTAATCATCAAAAAAGGCTGTCCAAACCAACCGAAAGAGCGCAACCCCCAGGAACCAAATGGCTAAACTGACTCTCAAGAAGCCACCCACAGATCCTGAGGCTCCGAATGGCAAACTGTTTATACCAAAAAGGGAAGTGCCACCCGTGACCGGATTGCGGACTGCAAGTCTGATCACCTCACGGTCCGCTGCTGATATTCCGTACTGCTTGTATGCATGTTTCAGATCGTAGGTGCGGCCAGAAATGCCCCCAATGCCACGGCCCTTTTGCGTGACGTCCACCAAATAGGCCAGAAAAGCTGCACACTCATCCATGGCATGCACACGATACTTTTCCACAGCTCCAACTGTTGAATTGATTCCTCCAATTGAGCAATCGTCAATCACCCGCAACTTCCCGGCCTTCTGCACCAGGCCAAAACGTTTAGCAAGGAAAAAACGCCTGGGATCTGCTCCATCGTCGGGCCAGATGTATCCCAACTCCACTTCTTCCTGTGTTTTCTCCCATGTGTTTTTAACCAACTCAGCGTCCTCCCTGTCATCCCCTAGCTGCTGCAAGATTGCTCTGTTGAGACCCTGCGCCATCTGCTTCAACGTACTGAGGGAGAATTGCGGCCGCTTCACACATTGAGGAAAAATACCAGTCTTACTCTGCCATCCAGTTATGGAAAACCCATGAGCTATGTCCTCAACAAGCTTCTTATCCGGATAGTCAACCGCCTCCAACATTTCCTTCAAAAGCAACAACCGCTTACGACGCATCAGTGGCTGCATATGTTCAGGCAAACTTTGCTTGAACTCCAATTCCTGCTGCTTGAGCTGTTCAGCTCTCAAGGTCCATTTTGTAAGTTCCCTGCAACGAACCAGGGCTAGGTCGGCAGGCGCCATAGAAACATTTTGCTCAATGACATCCTTCACCAACTGAGGCAAATGCACCGCCATCCCTCTTGGGTGGCCACATTTTACAGCTCTTTCACAAAAATCCAATGGCTCTCTTGGTAGGCCAAATTGTGACACCATTACTTCCTCATCGCCAGCACACCCTTCCACTGAAGGGTGGACTATAGTATCATCAACCCGAACTTCACCCCTCTTAGAGACACGTTGATGTATCAGCTTTGCTCCTGCTGGCAGTTGTTCCTTAGGTGTGTCCACCTGCAATGCATGGGCGACAGCGTAATAGCTACCATATTCTGAAACCAAAGGTTTGAAACGCTTGCCCCTAGGAAGTGCTGACAAAACCAATCTGTGCAAGGACGGTTGCTCGACTTCGATCTGCTGTTGCAAGTGGTCTGCATCTACCACTCCAAGTTCCAACCATTGCTGTCGGACTATTTCCGCCATTCGAGTACACAAAAGGTTTGGGTATGCTGCTTCCTCTGCTGTAGGGTAGTGCACTTTCCCGTCCACAACTTGCGGACGCCAGCTTTTATGCTTATGATGATCTTCTCCAGGGCAAGCGGCTGCTAAGGGAAGTAGCCATGACAGTGAACCCCAAAAACGGGAACTCTTCTTTCGTGCTCCGCCATGACAACAGTTGTCGAATATGCAGTCATATCCGCCAAGTTCTTCCAGTAGGGCTGCAATGCATGGCACTATCCAGAAAAGGCTGTTTGTCGGGTTTTCGACTGTAACAAAGACCCCCCAACTCACCAACATGCGTACCAAGTCTGCAGTGACCTGATACACATGATTTGCCGCTTGTGTTCGGATCAAGTCTGTACCAGAAAGGTTTGGCAACCCCAACGGGTATTCAACTGACCTCAAAGGTTTTGGCACCCTAAACCCTGCTTTCTGAAGGGTCTTATTCGGTTTTTCCCTCGCTTTGGATGCCGTCCCACACGCTGGTGCAAAGTGAGCCCAACCCAAATTATCCTTTTCAGCTTCCAAAAACTGCTTCAGCATTTCAAGCTCTTCCGGCTTGGTCACATCACAAACAAAAATTTTTGTACCATGGGATCTGTCAGTTGTCTTGTCCACTGCAACGCTACGGCACCCCACATGCCTGCAAGCTCGGGCCAGTCTTGCCGATCCTGCATAGATCTCTACCATCAACACATCGCTCAACGATTTTCCCTCTAGCCTGTCATCATGAAGGTTCGTTGTGCTATCATGCTGTGAAACGACTTTGTTCTGCAAGGCAACAAGTTTTCGTTTAGCCTCGCTGAGATTGAAACCTGTATCTGAACTTCTCGCTTTGCGACAAGTGTTTGTACCCTGTTGTAACAACGTTTCGTCTGTCACTGCATTGTAGGGTTTCGCCTGTGAAACTGTTGATGGACTCCCGGCCTCATTTCAGACATTGGAGCGGCAAGTGCTCACTCCATGGTTGTTGCGGTGGCACTTCATGCAAATGTGTGCCCCCTTTTTGCACCTGCCGTTCTGGACGCTCTCTTTGCAACCTGACTTCATGTTGTAAGACCAACAAATAGGCCTGCCTTGCTCGTCCACCTGCTTGAACTCCTTGAGCTCGCTAGGGCATAATGACTTCGCCCTTTGCGATTGTTTACCCTCCTTTCTCACTTTCCCTTGCCCTTTGGCACCACTTTTGCCAGAGCTATTGGATGGTGTTCCAGTTGTAGCTGCAGCTGCCGGTTTTGCCACAGAATGCTGGGGCACTGGCAACACATACATCGTCACCCGCGGGTCAGTCACCAACTTCTGGAAAGCGATGTTCATAGGGCTCGGAGTATCTGTTAACCTTTCTCCAGTCTGTTGATGTTCCTCTGACAAAATCATAAAAAGCTCTTTGTCGGCCTTGATGACCTGGTCCATTTTGATTTTGCAATACCCCTCTGGGGCTGGTTTTGATAGTAATCCAAGTAGGTACTGCACCCACCTCTGATGCACATCCCATTCGATTAACCGGCATTGATCCAGCGCAATGCCTCTCCTCTGAAGGCTCCACTGCAACTGCAACTCCGTGTTGTTCTCAACCTTCAATGTTGAATCTGCAGCTGTGACCCTCACTGTCTGTTGTTCTACGGAAAGAATCTGGGATTTTTCTTTCGTGGCCGCAATCTGGATTTCAGTCTCGCGCTTTGAGCATTTCGAAGGCCCTATCCAAATGACAGTGTTTGATTCTAACATCGAAGCTGCAAGGTCAATCAACGCATGACTGGGTTGGAGTTCTCCTGTAATGTTGACTCCAGACAAACGTGCCTGCTGCTGTTGGAGCCTCGCCTGTTTCTCGGCTGCGGGAAGCTTTCTGTTCCCTTCTACACTGGAGTCCAAAGAAACCTGCTGCTTTGTATGAGCCACTATCAATGTACAAGCTTCAAAGTGAAGCCTCCGAACCCTTGACACTTCCGATATGGACATGTCGACATTGCCATTCAGCTGATTGCAAAAAGTGTCAAATTCACTTGTTGAAGCAGGCGCCTGTGGTGTACCCACTGCAAAACCTAAATCACTGAATGTCCTCAGTTGGTTCTGAGCCATCATCCGTTTCAACCATCCTGACGGGTCAATTTTATCGCAATGCAACTGAAAGGTCGCCTGAGAGTCCACCAAAGCCATGATCACGGTCGAACCACGGCTGTCTAAAACAAAAGCTGGTCCTGACAAATGCACATCCTACTGACCTACCTGATGCATGCCATTGCAAACAACCCATGTGCACAAACATGTTTCTTGAAAACTGCAAACGGTTTGACATGAATCCACAACCCTGTTTCCTGCTCATAAACGCAAACGGTTGAGGCTGAGTTCACAACACCCTGTTCTTGCTCTGAGCCGCACTTTGCAATGGTCCATTCAATTCAATGAACCCTCCATTGCATGCCAAGCTGTTTCTGCAAATGATTGTTGTGACTCCCACATGCCGCAAACGAATGAAAAATTTGAAACAACGTTTCCCTGAAAAATTTCTGGCAGCTCTTGCCCTACTACTATGTAGTTCCGCAAGCTGCCATGTCCCCGTTTTCCCAGCACTCTTGTGGCGTGTTGCCACAGATCCACTGCTAACGGTTTTCAGGGGCAATCGTTTTGAAACATGGTGTGCATTTGATCACATCAAACCTATGGTCGATGCCTTCTTTCCTGAAACGGTCAGTGATTTTCCTGCCACATGAAAGCACCCTAATGTTCCCTTTGGGAGCCAAGTGCACTGTCCTAAGTTTCACATGTTTCCAAATGTCCACATCATCTGGTATGAGCAAAAGTCGGTTTGGCACCTTTGGCAAAACAACCGCCTCGTCATCATCACTGCTGCTGCTGCACGTGGTCGCATAATCAGAAACCAAGTCAATTGTTTCATCGGCAATTGCACTTCCATCGACAGTTCCTACTGGCTCATGTTTGACATCACCCACAACTGTCTCACCAACTGAGCTCCCAACTCCCCGCTGGTTTGGAACAAGTTCAGCAAAACGACCACTGCGTGCTTCATCTGGAAAAAACCGTCCTACTCTGATTGCATGAATGCATTCCTCTAAAACCCTCAAAGGTCTGGACGCCCCATCTCGACTGTATCGAAGGGCCATTCTCACCTGGTCAGTGTGGTACCCCAACGCCAAGCGGTCCTCAAATGCAGCACCGAACTTCGCAAGGTAAGAAAGACATGTGGCCTTGAACGAATGTGTGGTGTACTTCAAAGGTGGTTGCATTGACATCTTTGCCGACTGTTGCACAAGTATCAACTGTAACCACTTGGCTGCCTCTGCCGTCGATAACGGCCTAACTGATGGGACGCCCCCTTCATCAGGCGCTGGCATGAGTGGGAAAATCTTCAGGTCCTCTATGTCCAGGTCCATTCGAGCTTTGTTCCAATGCACAGCCCATCCCTTCTCTGTGACCCCCAAACCAGGCGCTGTAAGAGGCAGGAAAGCATGACGCATGTTGAGAGCCCTGCATGTTTTATGGACAGCTGTTGAACACTCCACAAAGCAAATGTTGCCACCTGAATCGCAGTCCCATTCCACAAACTGTGAATGTTGTGCATCACTCCAACGAGCCCTGCCATACACACAAAATAAAACCATGCCGCAAAAAACAACATTCCATGGGTCTGGGTCAGTCTCCAAAACTGCATGAATGCATTTCAAATGCTCCACAGTCAACGGTGGGGCTTGTTTGACAGTTTCCACCGTTTTTGAGCTGGCCGCTCCCATGCACCTTCTGCTCTTGACAGCAAAGTCCAAACTCTCACATCCAAAAACATGCCTTACAAAAGTAACTGCTTCCAGCAAAGCTTTCAACCTGGATGAAGGGGCACCCTCACTCCGCTGACGACACAAGTGGTCATACAACTCCGACTCACTGCAGGGAAACTCCTGGTTGTGTGCATGTAGGTCGTTCACCAGTCTTGACAAGCTGTTTGAACGTTTGAGCAAAGTAGCAGGTGACTTATGGTGAAGTATGTCAACCAGTATTTGACACTGCCCTCTGAAATCACTCTTGGACTGCAGCATCTTCACAAAACAGTCATCTCCCTTCCAGGTCATTGCACTGCTATGCCACCTACGGATTGCAACCTCCCACATGCTGTCTCTGTGTTCTTTCCATGACTGGACTGAACTCTTTGTAACCACGTCCAAATAAGAAGCAGCTTTAAAACGCTTCTGTGGCACATCTGAGGTCCCAACTGTTGCAGACGTATCGGAGTCAACTATAGGTTCAGACACAACTGCAGGTCTATGCAACGAAAACTGACGCACCACCGTCGAAACTGCACTTTCACTGTCATTGTTACCAAAAATATCCGCCCAAAAACCCTGTTCCCAGAAAAACCTGACAGGCTTCTGTTCCAGCTGCATCCATGAACTGTCAAGAGATTGGTCCTTGTTGTAACCCTTCTGAACAGCACCAGAAACGTCTTCAAATTGATCAGACATGCCAGGGGAATAAACTTCTGATGGAATTGGCAAACGGCTATCCAAAAGAAAATTCTGTTCTAGGTCCAGAGCTCCACCGCTTTGACCAAAAGGGTCTGCATCGCCGCCACATGGTCCATCGCCCAAGGAAGGCGCCCGAGTATCATGCTCAATGTTGTCTGTATCCAAAGCAACACCCGACCCACCAATCGGCGAAAGCTCCATGAACCTACTCCCCCATGCTGTTGTCACACCACGTTCAAGGCTGGTGAGCGGAAAGGACTTCGACATTCGAAGATTTATTCACTTGTACTACACTATACAAGATCAACAGGTTGGTAAAACTGTTTCACGTTTGTTTATTTCAGGCAGCAAGGTTTATGTTCTGTGTTTGACACAAACATCACCACATGAGAGAAAAACAAGCGACATCCACAAAGCGTAGTTCATTTAAAATTCAAAAAAAAATTGCCCACTATGTTTTTGTTTGACAAAAACATTTTTCCTTTGGCCAAATAAGGTCACGATCTTTGTACCAAAGAGTAGTAACATCGTTGTTGGGTTTCGTCATCTCCAATAAAACGTGCAAAACATGAAACGTACAAATACGATGTCAACCATCACGGTTGAGCTCATCATCAAGATGAAAACCAAATTCACTTCTTCCAATGCAGAAAATATCCAATGGATTCATCTCACCACAGATGTCAGACATCTTCTCACAGATGTCATATTTTCACACCCCCTTTTGAGATGAACTCCATTCCATAGGTATACGCTGTAACCCATCCAGACTTCAGCACATATCGTTCAAACTCGACAGGTCAATACATATAGTACGAATTTTCCCGTTGTCCACCATCCAATGAACAACCAGCTCATAGTCTTTTCCTCGCCTTTGCACCAATGAAGATACTCTCAATCACCCAGCTGCCTCTGCACTGAAGTTCCAGTGAAGCAACCCTTTGGCTTTCCAACCTTTCCAGAGTCCTCCACAACCTTGCATGCGCAGAGAAAAGAATACCAATCCTTTGCAATTGGACTCGTACTCTTGTTTCCCAGGTGACACATACTCCATTTGCAATATCCTGTCATCTCATCATCGACATATACCTCTCGGTATGTTTTGCCCTCATTGGCAAACTTTCCAAACGCAAACTTCGTTCTGCTCCAATCTCGAAAACTCATGCCTTCAGGCACCAAATCAGCAGTAAGCTGATCAAGAACCTTGTCGGCGATCCCAGGAAAGATTGGGATAGGCATCACAGGCAACTGTGCACTCAAAGGTTCAGCTGCCGAAGAAATCACATCGAATTCATCATCATCCAGAGCCTCACGAAGTCGCTTGCTTCCATCTGTCATTGCTCCTTGACTCTCCAAAGGAGTCAAAATACTGGATCCGGCTGCATAGCCTGACCCTGAATTCTCACTGTGCCACTTCTTCTGAAGAAGACCAAGCAAAGCCTTCTCATCTTCATCTGTCCATCCAGACTTGGCCATGGCTACAAACCAAACCGCGTCCGGTAGTGAAAAAGCACTAGACCGTGGCTAAACTCTTAGGAGCAATCAACCTAGAACGTGAAACGAATTGTCGAACCGCCATCACAGTCGTGATAGGATCAGTGACCTCTCAGATTGTTCTGCGCTGCGCACATACACTGCATCTTACAGCATCGCGCAACAAAACTCTGCACAAGATGAAACATGGTGAAAACTCCTGTTTGTCTTTGGCAACGTTTGTTTGAAACAAAATGCAAAACAGGAAAATGAAACGTGACGTCAACTTCTGTCTCTCTCTCACAGTCACAGGGCCCCCTTTCAAACGCAAATTCAACTCTTCTTCGAAGCATGTTTGACCGCAATCAAAATGTATCTTGCCAACTTTCGGTTGTAAAACGCTGTTTCAGTATAGTTGATTTGATAGAGTTCTGCATGAGTCTGACATGTGCATGTAGAAAGTTTGGAGTGGAGATTTAATGCAAACCAAGCAGAATTGGAAACAAACTTCAATGTCTTTCCAATCGGAATACCATCCTTGTTCTGACATCCAGTCTTGCACAACCTCACCAAAGCCTCATGCCTCATGTCAAAACTCTGCAAAAGACTCACTGTCTCAGGTCGGGACCAAATGGTATTTCGTTCTGGAAGCTCAAACGAACATGAGTCTGCATGTTTGAAGTAACCACCAATCGCGTTGATGATCTCATCCCATTCCTGGTCCTTTTCAGTGACTGAGTCCGGATTGAAATTGCGAAGCGGACTTCCACTTCCACAAGGAGTCGATGCATGAATATGCACCCAAGGTGGACATGACGAATTCTTCCACTGTCGAATGCAAACAGCTACACGACTCAACGTTCCAGAACTCTGCACCTTAGCAACTACACCAATGTATGGGACCTTCGAAACTTCACAGACCTTTCTCAAGTTCGAATGTTCCGAACAACACAGTTCCACAATCGCAATTGAAGAACCCTGAGTCAACACTTGCTGCAACACACACAGCTCACGAAGTTCTGCCAACTCAGCTGTCAAACCATCTGGAACAACAATCCCAAGAGCATAACGGTGTTTATAGAAAGCTTTAGCACTCAAGCATTTAGTGAAAAGATCTGCTGGATTTTCAACACCACTCCTGTGTCTCAATTTCAACAAACCCTCTCTCATCTGCTCTCGTAACCAATGCAATCTTATTTCAATATGTCGTGAACGTCGTGGCACGTCCATGGATCTCACAAGTTGCAATGCGGAGCTTGAATCGCTCTCCAGCCAAATCACAACTTCTTCTGGCTCATCGATCTCATGAAGTGCAAACAGAAGACGGTGAACCAGCCTTCCAAACGCAACACTTTCCTGACACACTGATTGCGAACCATAAAGTTCTGCCTCACATGAACTCAAGCTCAAAGCTTGCTGTTGTCGGCTCAGAGACCTTACCAAGGACCTCTCAAAGAAAACAGCTCCACCGCTAACACCTTTGCGGTTGTTGAAACGGTATGGCGCATGTGAAGCGTCGCTGAAAGAGTGAAGATGGACTGATCTCAGTTGAGTATCGTCAACTTGACTCATGATGGTCTCATCTCTGCTCGGTAAACACAAGCATGCATGCATGTCAACATACAAGAATCTCAAAACTGCTTTCAATGCTTGTTCAGTTCCGTGCATCGGTTTCGCTTGTTGTGTCCCAAGAACAGACATCCATGTCTTCAAGTCATGACGCACCTGTGACAACCAAAGCAATTTTCCCAACGCCTTTCTGAAGCATGAGTATGCTTCATCTGACAAAGGTTTCTGAAAGTTGCTATCCGTGAGTGTTTTCTCCAGATGTCCCGAAATGTCAGGAACATTCTCAGACCCACGAGTAACACCATAATCCAGAAACGTAGAGTCAAGATAATGTGGATCGACACCCAGAGTGATCTCAGAGGAATCTCTTTCTCTCTTGATAACACGACCAATAAAGGTCAGGGATCCTCCCTCTTCTCCGATCTCTCCAGTTGTCTTCACAGGCACTACAGACGACAAAGTTGCAACCACATGTTCTTCGGCTTCCTTAGTGGTCGACAACAACAAGATGTCATCAACATACACCACACACAAACAAAACCCAATTTCATGACCATCTTTCACAATCTGTCCACCATACACACATGGTTCCAACGAATCAGACCAAAGGCCTACATGTTCAACCGTAAATGTCAAAAGCTGCAACCATGCCAGTGAAGCATCACGTAACCCGTTCAATGCCTTTTCAAGCAAATATAGGTCGCTTCACCTGATGGAAAGCTAATCGACAACGGCATTTTCAAGACAACATGTACACCAGTTCCCAATGGGCTATGCATGAAGGCATGACTCACGTCCAATGCACGCAAAAGCATCTTCCGTGTCGCTGCCATTGCAAGCACCAAATGAACACTTTCAATCGAAGGGGTAGGACTACTAAATCCCAAAGATCTAGCCGAGGAGCCACGATTGAAGTCCTTCGCAACAATCCTGGTTCGAACCCTCTCACTGCTTTTGTAAGCTGCAACCCACCTCGACTGGATCAAACGAAGGTTCGGAACAGCCTTCTTCATGTCGTCCAGTTCTGACTGGGTGATGATGCGGCCAGTCTTGCAGTGTTCCAAGTTCCTAACCTCCTCTTGCATACCTTTGAAACCTTGTTCCAAATCAAGCTCTTGCAAACTCTGGTCATCTATGATACTGTCCGGTTTCCAAACCAAGACATATTGACCTCCAAGACTCATCTTCACAAAATCATGCTCATTGCCTCGATTGAAACAAACAGAATCAAGAGAACCAGAAAACATTTCAGGAGATGTTGCCGGAGCAAAAGACGCTGGACCTTCAAGTGTACCCAAACTCGCAACCAACACAGGTTCACCACTACCAACCCAAAACCAATCAAAATCCATGTTTGTTTGAAGCAGTTCCTCAGAATCTTCACGGATCTCTCTTTCCAACTGTTCTCGGTCGGTTTCAGCTTTCCTTTTAAACCTTCTAGTGTACTCAACCTGTGTTTCCGGCTGTCGCCGAGCGGACTCAGGTGTTGATACCATTTCATCATCATCAACCTCTTCTACTGGTACCTGAGCCTGAGGCACAACAACAGGGCTCTCCTGAGAGAGTGCAGGTTCAACACGTCTTTCCTTTCTCCGTTGTTCCTCAAACTCAGCAAAACGCTTTCTACATTCCTTGTTGTGCCTAATACCAGGTGCTTCCATGCCACTCTCACATGCTGGACATCGACGAGTCGGTTCAAAACGTGATACGTCAGGTGAAGTTCTTTCAGAACTCTCAGGACTACCAATGGCTACATCTGCAGTATCTGCTGGTGACGTAGGAGATGGAGTGACAGAAACTCGAGACGGCTCTGCTGGAACTTCCTGTGGAGTCACGACAACGTTAGATCTTGCCAATGGCACTGCTGGCGCCAAACGCAGCTCACCAGGTTTCTTCTTCACACTGCTGGACTCTGGCGAGACAAGTCTGGGCTGTGAAGGTGCCGGCAAACTCTGACCTTTCAACTTTCGCAACTCTTCAGGAGGTAGCTGACTCATATCAGCTGGTGCAGTCCCACTGTCATTCACAATTTGGGGTCTACTACTTACAGTCCCAGTGTCAAACTGCGTCAAAACTCCCTGTCCCGAATTCAAATCCCATCTCAAAGGTGAAATAGCCCTGATGTTCCTAGCTACAAAACGCATCAACTCAGCTTTGCCATCCACACGAATGAGACCCTGCACAACTGGACCTCGTTCCAATCCCATGTGAATGAAAATACACTCAACATTTCTTGTTGAAAGTGGTGAATGCTGCCGAATTGAATCAGGAATTTCTGCCAAAACCTGAGCACCAAACAAAGTCGAAACTGGTTTGGATAACTTCCTTCCTGAAACCATTTCCAATGGACTTCTGTCTGAACCTCTCGATGTTGAAAAATGGTTGTTGCACAAAGCCAAATACGTCAAAACATCAACCAAATTCTCATGTGAAAACGTGACATCCAACCCTTGTGCATTCAGATCAGCCCTGAACACAGAAAAGGATTCCTTTAATTCCCTAACTGCTCGCTCAGCCGACCCAATCGATCGATGTTGTTGTGGCGCGGCTCTCCGAATAGCGAACGTGTATCGGCCAGTGGAGGATCCAATGATCTCTCCCACGGCCCTCTCGCTATCGGTGTGGACATCAATGGAGACTGCCTTCGAAGTCAACCCAAAATGTTGAAGCCATACAACAATTTGTCTCCTGGCTGCTTCGACATCTTCTCCAACCACCACATAGCCAATGCACCTCGACATCATCTCGGTTAACACAAGGATCTTCACCGAACCTGGGAGTTCGTCTGTGGCGATCTCGCCTGATGTCTTGAGGAATGCAAAATCGGCCTGAATAGAAACCTCTTTCCTGTCACCTTTGTCTCTTCTGTGCTGAAAAACAGAACGACCTTTGGCACACTCCAAGCAATTCGGATTGAATGGAATATGTCCCTGTCTCCGGTGACGTGCCAGTTCACCGTCGTCTCCTCCAGACACAGCTGCGACAGAAAAGTCATGAGTATTACTCACAGTCAAGTCAGACCTGTATGCACTACTACTACCAACATCGGGATACAAACGAACCCAAGGACAATTGGCAAAATAAGCAACATCAAGACAATGCATTCCAAGCTTTTCATGAAACAAATCAAAACCTTTTGGACCTTGTGTGAATCTCCATCCCGAATCTGCCAATGAAGTGATTGACAAAATGTTGTGCCGGATGGAACCCACCAAAACATTCAAACGTGCTTTCTTCCAACACCAATCATCACCTGATGTGCCTGACATGTGCATCTGTACTCCAATCTCAGCAGTGCCTGACATGTTGACTGAGGATCCATTGGCAGCTTTGTAGCCACCTAACCCCTCACTGTCCTGCAGCACTGACCTGAAGGCTGACAAGTTCGACTCAGCCAAAACACTTGTGGATGCACCAGAGTCAAGAAGCCACCAAGAAGCATCGGTGTTGTCAGCGACCTGTGAAAGCAAAGGTCGCAAAAACTTAAAATAAGGTTCAATCTGCTGTTCAACCGAAACCTCACTGTGGTCGTCAAACCAATCATGTGCACGCACCAAAACGACTTTCATCGGTACAGTGGCACACAAGTCTCGGCTGGGGCCATTAACAAAACCTGTCTCTAAGTTGGAACTATCACCAAGTCCAACCTCATCTCCACACTTCAAACCACAAAACCATGGCTCATGAGTACAGCTGTCGCAACCTCTTGCCAGCACACAACCCATGTCAGCCGGTTCACTTTTGACTACTTCTGACTCACAAGTACAGCTGTCGCAACTCCTTGCCAGCACACAACCTGTGTCAGCTCATCTTTCTCTTCTGACTCATGAGTACAGCTGTCGCAGCTCTCTGCCAGCACACAACCCATGTCAGCCAGTTCATCTTCTTTTGACTCACGAGTACAGCTGTCGCAACTCTTTGCCAGCACACAACCCGTGTCAGCCAACTCACTCTCAAAGTCTTTGCAATCAACCACAAGCCTATTTTCGGTTTCCATGTCAGCAACCTCATGCTCATGCACAAACCTAAGACCTCCAGTGGTTTCACATGTCATGTCAAACAACAAAGGATTTATGATCATGCTGCCGACACTGCCAGTCTTTTGGACATCAGACTTATTGTCGTGACTTGCACTCGGTTCCGCACTTTGGACTGGTCCCTGTTGCCAGGTATACCCATACCCGTCGCAATACCATCCAGAACCATCGTCCCACCATGTCTGCGAAACTCCCCATTGACCATCACAGCTCTCCGGCCATTGGTCATGCCACCAATAGTCATCATCGTCCCAACTCTCTGCAGTCCAGTCGGTCCAATCCTCTGAAACTTCATTCAACTTGCCTTTCTTTCCCTTTCCTTTGCTACCTTTAGAGCCTTTTCCTTTGGAACCTTTCTTGTCCCAAGTGTCAGTCCTTGCACTACCCTTGCCTTCTCTGCTCTCAGGGCAGTTGAAGCTTATGTGTCCATTCTTACCACATCTAAAGCACCGGATCCTGCTCATGTCTGCGGTACAAGCTGGTGCAGTGTGTTTCCGACTGCCACACTTCCCGCATCTGCCTTCCATTGCATCTACGAGTTCGGCATCAAGAGAATGATGTTCTACATTCCCCTCCAGGGAACTCAATCTCTTGCTGTGGCCTGTTGTCTCAAAATCGCTGAACAGGCGCTGTTTCTCTTCCCACCGCATCGCAGCGTTCCTGTAGGACTCGTAATTGTCTGCGCCGCTGTGGTGGAGAACGTAGTTCTTCACTGTCTCAGGCAAGCTTTTCAACAGAACAACTAGCATGTCAGAATCTGCCAGCTTCAGTCCTGTGGTGTCCACCTGCAAAGGGAGAGTTCCTAACAACCTTAAGAACCTTGCAGCTTCATAGTCAATTCTTCTGATAGTATCACTAACCAAGGAACTCGGCGATGTCTGTGTCGCCGCCAGGACAAAGGATTTCCCTGCAATCTGCGTCCTTAGTGAGAGCGCTTCGGATCTTGACCTCAGAGAAAATTCAAGAGTAAGTTGCCTAAGCAGTTCAAACCCGTTTGCTTGTTGGTTTACTGCTACTGCCACTCTGTCACTAGATCCTACTCCATGTAATGCCACACCTTCACTGAAAGCGTTCACCAACGCCACACACCTGGGGTTGTCGTGAAACGCAGCTTTTAAGATGGACATAAGCCTTCGAGACCTTGCCTGTTGTGCTCCACTGAGAGCACCCCATCTGATGGGACCGGGCCAACGTCTACTATGCTGGATTTCTACAGAAAATTCTAAACTTCCACCAGCTGCCCAGGATGACAACTCATCCAAATAGACAGCCCAACCTAACACCTCTTCTTCTCTTGTCTTCCAAGTTCCTACTAGTGTTGGTGCCGGTGTCAACCATTTTTCGCTTTTGGCGAAGACATCCAATTGCTGTGAATTTCCATGATTTGATTGTTGAACACCAAAACCAGGCAAAACATCAAATGGCTGCGGAGTCACAAACGACGAATCAGCTGCCCTACCAAGACCATCACCAAACACTTCTGGAACCCCTCTTCTCTGTTGCATAGTTACAAAACGATCTTGCATATGCTGCTGCACTGTCTGTAGCTGTCCCTCACTCATGCTACCTAACATGGCCATGACCTCTTGGATCTGCGCCGCCTGAGGCGTCAAACCTCCCAAGCTCGCTCCAACCGGGCCACTCGGCATGTTTCCTTGGCAACTCATTGGGTTCATTCCTAAGTTTGGAAAATCTCCAGACCTTGGTCCACCAGGCATACTCGCACAACTATTAATTTTTAAGAGTTATGCTCTATCGGTCAGCCGGGGACCCTAAAATTAGGTACGACTTAGGTGGTCGGTACGGGGACGTACGGTGGGTACGCATAGTGGGGATGGGTACGGTGGGTTGGTACGGACATTGGGTACGGAGGTGCTGTGGCACGGTATGGTGGTACGGTACGATGGTACAGTACGGTGTGGTGTGGTAGGTACGGTGGAACGGCATGGTACGAATACGGCCAGATAGGTACGGTACGGATAGGTACGGTATATGGATAGGTATGGTACGATGGGGGTACGGATAGGGGTAAGCTGGCGACAAAGAAAAATAATTATTGAGTTATTAGTTATTAGTTATTAGACTAGATTAATTAATAAAAGAGTTGAATCATATGAATCTAAATATTGATATTAAAATTAAAATATAGTGTAGTAGTAGTGACAGTGTATTATATTTATATAATATTATCAGGGATCAACGACGATTTGTGGGTCAAAATTGTGACTCATTCACTAGTGAGCCCTTGAGTGCTGCCAGCACAATCGCTCTGAAAATTCAAACCAACTGCCAACTGCAGACTGCAGCATTTCGTTTTTTTTCTTCTCTTGCGCCCTTCAAGCACTGCTGTTCTGTTCCGAATTTCCGAGTGGTGGATTATTTACTCAAACCATCGAGACTGCGTCAACTGTGTGGATGGCGTGAGTGGCCACTTCACACCTAATTGCTCAGCAAGATTGCTGTGCTGCTCACGCCACTTGTCACCTGAAGAGCTAGGACCAGGCTCAGAAGAAGCTTTCCTTTGAGCTCGCCGGTCCCCAGCATTCAATCGACGGTTCAATTCGGCCAAAACTACCCGGTCATCATCCTTCAGCAAGAAGTGGTCCTAAGTATCACTGAACTGGACCCGGCTGGAAACGATATGATTGCTGATTGCATATTGCACATTGCAGTGCAGACAATTCAGGTTGATTGAATTCATTAATATATAATATAATAATATATATATATAATATATATATATTATATATAATTATATATAATATAATATATATATTATATATATTTCATTAAATTAATTACTTTACTTACTTACTTAAACTTACACTGACTTACACTGTGTACAGTGTACACTTACACTTAAGTTACATACTTCATACTCGTACAGATACAGCATAAAATAACTTAACTAACAGTGACAGTCACAGTCACAGTAACGTCGTCAGCATTGATAACTTAAAAGTTGACTGGGTGTGATTCGGTGTGATGCAAAACTGGAAATCTGCAAATCTCAGTGAGTCAGGGAGTCTAAGGACAAGACAATAGGCGAGTTCACAGACATGCAGGCAGTCAGCCGTGCTGGAATGAGCTTGATGATCTCCTTTGCGGATACCGCAAACTTATCCTTGTTCGATATTCCGAAAATGTAGTAACGAGTCCGGCGTTGGGGCACGCCATAATCGGATGTCTTCAGCTTTTCAGCGCAGCAAGTGTAGCCGAGGCCTTCCAAATAGTTTAAGGCCATTTGAAGGTTTGACTTTGTCTGCCTTATCAGGGCCAGCAAAGCATCAACAAAAGCAAATGCCCTGTTTGATAGTGCCACGGACAGGACAGTGATTTTGTATTTGTAATTTTTGTAATAGTAATAATTGTAAGTGAGTGTGTATACTGTACTGTACTGTGTACTGTGTAGGTGTAAGATGATGCCAGTTAGTTAGTCAGATCATTTGCTAGCTTCAGAATACTTATTATTTATATTTATTTATTATAATTATAATAATAATTATTATTTATTATTATTTTACCGATACTGATCCTGAATCATCTTTTGCTGCTGTTTCAAGACAAAACTTTGCAACTAACTTACTTTGTACTTTCACTTTCAATTTGACTTTGACTTTGACTCAAATTTGGAAAAACAGCGCAATACAATACACCGACATCGAAACACACGAAACTGGGTCATAGTCGTAGTCATAGTCACAATTCCAGTACATGATACATGAGTATGTATGAGTACAGTACAGTACAGTTACAGTTACATGATACAATGATACATGATACATGCATGTGATCATGTGACAGTATGTGACAGTGACATCAATTATCGGATGAAGAAGAACCATCCTTCAAACTCACCATATCATGTAACATGACATGACTCGACTCGACATG
Organism: Cladocopium goreaui; assembly: GCA_947184155.2. NCBI lineage: Eukaryota > Dinophyceae > Suessiales > Symbiodiniaceae > Cladocopium > Cladocopium goreaui. The sequence continues at coordinate 33,247 of CAMXCT020001667.1, read as the reverse complement.
ACAAACTATTTTGAATTTTGACTCAATTGAGAATCAATCTCAAAGACCCTTCTGCAGCACTGCTGTAGCAGAGTCACTCTCGGTCGTCTTCCTCGCCAGAAGAAGTGTCCATGGAGTCGACATTCTCAAGGATGAAGGCTGATGGCTGTGTCTTCTCGACACAGTGGCAGACTCCGTTGAATGTTGCCGTCGATGAACAATCCTTAGCCGCTGCGCAGCAAAATTCAGATTCCACCATTCACACCGTCACTGAGACTGAAGCACATCAGTGTCAGTAGTTCACCATCTTTGACCGGTGATTAGTGATACATGACGTGTATTAATACAGTACGGTCTGGTATCAGAATGCCATTATCATTAACAACGTTTCATTCATCATTTATTGCTATCAATAACCAATACAGACTCAACCAACATATCAGATTGAACCAACTTGAACCAACAAAATCAATCAGCGTGATAGTTAGCCCTCCTCCCCTCAACTTGCCATCGACAAGTATCGGTCCCATCTTTCAAAGCTGTTTTCAGGCTGCTAAAGTCATTGTTCATCTTGCTGAAAGACCTGTGACTGTGAGTCCAAACTTGGCAAAGCACAAACCACTGGCTCTGCCGTGCCACACAACCATGCAATTGCCAAGGGGCTTGCAGCTGAATCCAGCTGCGAAGATCGAGAAGACACCCTCATCTGAACAATCCGGCAGAGCCTCAAAGAGCCGGCTCAATGCTACCGCTACAATCAACTACTACAACTCAAAATCATCACCAACACCAACAGTTAGTCAACAACAAAAACGACTTACCTAATTACTGACATGTTCTTCTGGTGTCTAAAGTCCAGTCCAGAGTCCAGAGTGCAAAGTGTAATCTACAATCTATTCTACCTCCTCAGAGCTCACAAAAATATAGTAAGGTCCGGTAAAGTTAAAGTTAATAGTGACAGTAGTCATAACCATTCATCATCTTCTCGATTCTAGAAGTATCATGTGAGAAGTCTCAAACGTGTGAAAGAGATTTGAGGCACTCACACAGCATGTGCCGTGCACCGTACACCTCCGCTCATCCTTGTTGTGCAGTTTGGTAATGTCCTCAAACATGCACACCATATCCAGCTCCTGGTTGTGAGTCAGGACAGCATCACAGATTAAGTTCCTTACCTTACTAGTTACAAAGTTACAAATCCATTACTGAGACCGGGTCAGAGTCAGAGTCATAGGAGGGGAGGAATGAAAGTACAGTCAGTGCAGTCAGTCAGTACAGTACACAGTACTCAGGATCCTCTTCGGGAATCGCATGTTTCAGGGCAAAGCTCTGCTTGTTCGGAACAATCTCACACATGAAGCTGTGCGACACCTGGCTTCAAGGTTCTTTCAAGTAAAGTGGAATGCATGTCTGGCTTTGGCAATTCAAAAAAGGTTGGCAAAATTGGCAGTGTGTTAGTTTGATTGACATGACCGCCATGCAGGCATGCATGCAGGCATGACTAATGACTACCAACTACCAACAGCCAATTTGGCCTATGACAACCCAGGCTCAGACTTGGAAAGACTCATTCCAAATTCCAAATTCCAAATGCCTGAAACTTGCAATATAATATTTATATGTATATATATATAATATCATATATATAAATAAATATATAATATATGACTGTGTGAACAGGTCAGACTGTGGCTGTGACCCCTTTGTCAGTCAAACACTTTGGCTGCCTTGAAAGGAATATCCAGCGTAGGCCGCGCAATGAATCTCTGGTTCAGCTCTGCAATCAGGGCTGAAGCCGCAAGCTCACACATGCCGGTGCCCGTGCAGGCCGTCATTACCTGAATCTCCCGAGGGACCGACTGCACGTTGATAGCAATTGATTCGAAACCAAAGTCGGCCACTACTTGGTCCATCTGCGCCTCCCAAACCGAATGGAACCCGTTGGAGTTGGAATAACTTAGAATTGTAGCTTAGCAAGGCTAACTGTCTTAGGCTTAGACTTAGTAAGACGTTTCAGTTAATTTGGTGAAATTAGTTAGCTAGTTAGATAGTTAGTCAGTTAGTTTTAACTAAACAATTTTTGAATAGTTTAGGCTAGGAATGTTTGGAATTTAGAGTTTCGAGTTTCGAAGAATTTAAAAGTTAGAAAAAATAGTTAGGAGTTAGGAGTTAGAACTTTTTATTTTTTGCGAGTTAGCTAATTAGCTTGTCAGTCAGTCAGTTAGTTAATAGCTCTTTGTTAATGTTAATATATAGTAGGTAAATTAGTGAATGAATGAGCGAGTGAGTGAATTAGGTAGTTAAACTAGTTAGTAACTAGTACTGCCGTATATAGTAGTACCTATGATATTAATAATACTAGGTATTTTTCTATTAGAAAATAACATATCCTTTAACCATACTATTTAATTTACTATTACTTTTCGAAATAATAAATAACTAATTAATGATAAATAATAAAAAATAAAAATAGAAATATTAATAAATAATCAACATATATTACTTAATAATTAATAATAAGTAAATAAACTAATAACTGTTTTGAGCTTATTTATGAGTATAACCTATGCAAGTGTTAGTAGAGAATGGAACTGTTCAAGTCGATGAACTTTTGCTAGAGTTAGAATCATAATCATAGTTACATCAATTCCTAATCAGAATCATCAGTTTTGGTTTCAAGTAGTTACAAGAAATACAAGAGTTACAATTGCAAGTTACAAGTTGCAAGTTACAAGTTGGCTTGAAATGGTGTTATGAATCTCATGAGTCATGAGTCATGATAACTCATAACTCTTAATTAAACCTATGACTATGACTATGACTAGTAACTAGTCTAGACTCTAGAGTCTACTATAACTTGTCATTGCCATGAGTCATAAGTCATAAGTTATGAGTCATAAGGCTCATACTCAAAAGGTATTCCAAAAGTGTCCAAAAGTTCAAAATAAGTAAAATATCCGGCCTTGCAAGTCTTTCGCATAAAGTACCAGGGATTTCCTGGCTGTGGCGAAGCATCCAAGTAGTCTTGCCGGTCGGGAGCATCATCACCAGCACCATTATCCTGGTCCATACCAGCATCGGCTGATGGTGTGTAGAATTGGGTGGCATTGTCAGTAACATCGCCCTCCGCATCCGCATCGAGAGCACTGCCCAAACGTCCAACCCAAATTTCATCATCGGTCTTTTGCTCCTCTTCTCCCGGCTCCTGATCTTCATCCCCATGAGAATCGCCTGCAGCTTTGGCCGTGGAAGCAGTGGCATCTTTGGCAGTGCCATCTCCTGTCTTTTCTGGATCCTGATTCTGATCCAGTGTGACAGGAGCCGCTGGAACAATGTCACCACAAACATTGGCCACAACTTCTTCTCCAGTTGGGGCCGCCTGCATCTCTAGTACTGCTGGTATAGTTTCTGCATCAGCATCAGCCACAGTGGCAGCCGTCGACCCAGCATCACCCATAGTAGACGCAGGCGCAGAATTCGTTTCAACACCCGTAGTGGCTTCACTGGGTAGTCCTGCGGCTGGGTGGAGAGTGGGCGGGCGCAAACGAAACTTGAGTCAATGACTATTCTGACTGGTTTGAGTTGAACATGTCATGAGAGACAAAGCATAATTGGTTCATCAGCCGAACTGCTGTGGAGTTGATTTACTGTTAGAGTTAACTGGTTAATTTGTGAGACTCAGTTGGGAGTCTGAAGATGTCGATTCACATTCACCTTTGTGCAACGGTTGCACAGTTGAACATATGATATGTATGACTCTGTCTGTATGATATATATATATATTATATATATATAATAATAATATATTATATAAAATACATGTGACTATAAATTATATATTATTATTTGTCACATCATAAAAGGTATAATATATAGACATATAAACATATATATATATATAAACAAACATTATTTAAATTAATACAATGAACCCATTGTATGGTGAATATGAAAATATTATAAGATATTTATTGATTATTATATATATTATTTATATATATATATTGCCATCGTACTAAACAGGGAACCACATTGCATTATATCAAATTGTATTATAGTATGTTATATTATATTCAATATATTTGTACTGAATAATATTATATTATACTCTATGATATTATATTGTACCGTATTGTGTTTTATTATATTATATTGTTTTTACATTACATGAATTAACTTATAACTTATAACCTTATATTATATTATATTATATTATATTTTCTTATATTATATTATAATATTATATTTTTTATATTACATTAAATTTTATTTAGTTTATAATACATACAGATTACATATTGGAATTGCTAACTATTGATGATATTAATTTTCATTTCCATATCATAGTCAAAATCTCATATCATAATATCATTAAAATTTTGTATGATGAAATTATATTTTTCAATAAAGTATTAAATTAAACTATAGGCTATAGGGTATAGACCGAGACTAAGACTATATAGACTCTATGTTATATAAAAACAAATCCAAATAATTACTATTTTATTATTAATAACCTAAAAATATTATATAATAATATAATATGATATAAGAAAATATTTTACTATATATTTTATTTTTTAATAGATTTAAATTATAAACTACACTTGAATTACAACCAAAATAAACATAACGATAATTAGAATTATAAATTATAAAAATAGAGCAAATATATTTCTATCCTATCTAATCTATTATATGATATAATATAAAACTAAACAATATAATTTTATATCATTTACACTACACTAATACAATTACAGTATACAGGAAATCATAAATTCAATGATTTTATTTAAATTTAAACATAATTAACCAAATTTCAAATATCATATAAATTGTTATTTAATTATCAAATTTTTATTAATAATTAATAATAATAATATTAATATTAATAATTAATATAATATAATATAATATAATTTAATTATTATTAATTATATAAATTATGCACTAACTATTTATACAGTTTATTACAGTACAGTCCAGTACAGTATTATGTCATTGAACTGAACAATATAATGAAGTATTATAATCTGCCCAACAAGACAAGTCAGGTCTAAGTTCAGTCCTGGTTGCTGCTGCTCACAGCTTTGATCACCTTGACCTTGACGCTTCACCTTGGCCCAAAACTTGTCAGCCTCTGGATCTGGCTCCTGCAGTTTCCGAGAGGCTTTGCTGGCTCTACGGCTACCAGTAGTCTGTGGTGTATCTGGCTCTTCTCTTTTCACTTTCACGGCTTTCACGGTCACCTTTTCCTTCGCCTTCGCTTTGGGCTTCTCAACTTTCTTCTTCTCGGCAGGTTTTGCCTTAGGCGTACTAGCCTTGGCCTTAGGCTTAACTTTGGGTGAGCTTGGGGCCATCTTACTTTTGGCTGCCTTTGGAGGCATTGCGCCACAAAGGCAAGCACAAAAAAGTCAGACCGATCAAGATCGGTTGATCTGATCACTTTCTAACGGGGGTCCTGGGTCAAGTAGCTACTTGAATTGGGTCAAGCAGCTGCAGCATCAGCATCAATTGAAATCGAAATGAGTGGCAAGTGGCAGTGGCTACCACGATGCACAGGAACAGGAACAATCAAATCTCAGAATCTCAGACCCAGATTGTGAATCTCAGGTGTCTCAGATTGTGAATATCAGATTGAGTGAGTCTTAGTCTTGGACCTAGACTTAGAATCAAAGTCTTAGTAACTCCTAGGTTTTGAGTTAGAGTCACAGTCAGAGTCAATGACGGGCCACACACACAGCAATGCAGTACACACCGAATAAAGCGTTCCCGACCCTGAAGTCCAAAGTCGTCCAGAAGTCCAATTTTCATTTTTCTTTCCTTTCCCACTCTCAAGTCTGATCTATGTCAATGACTATGGTACGGTTTCGACGACGTGCAAGCTAAGTCGCCCAAATCACACCCTGCCTGGGAAACAATCAGTCATGGTTGTTGCCACGTTTAATGAATTTCACTACCTGCTAATCTACCAGACTAAGAGCAAAGAGTAAATCTTTGGCTTGGAGTTCGGAATTGCGATGACAGAAATAAACAATTGAAAAATGTCGAATGAATGAACGCATGAGCCATGAGCTAACCAAGACTGACAGTAACAAACGCGTCAAATGCCTCAACATCAAAGATGCTGAGCAAACAAACGCTACCCCCTGCTGCTAAAGTGTCAACGTCAGACAGCTGCCATATTGCACGGCTGGCCACCCGAAGCAACAAGAAAAGCAGATCCCTTCTACTACTTCTACTACTTACTAAATTATGCCAGGATTTGTGTGTGTGTGATAGGGCAACGAATTACTTCAATGTCCATATTATAGTTTAATGGAAACCAAAGCTGTACACAATGCAGAATGCGATTGGCTGAGTTCAGCCCTAGTACTGAGTCCAATTCAGCTCTCATTTCTGCAACTCTCTAACTTTGATCTTTTGCGAATGGTAGTTCTACTTCAAGACATCTGAGCGCTCTCCAGCCAAAAGGGCCTTGGCAATGTTCAAGATGTGACCAGGCACCTCCAGCTTGTGATCATCCACCACTTCCAATGCACCCTTGATATTGTTAGAGACTGCATCTGTGATCTTCGACTTTGCTTGAATCGATTTCCGAACGGACTTTGAGCACAGGGTTCCCAGAATGTTGCCAGTTGTCCTGGGAATTGGAAACGGGAATAACGGGACGGGAATGACGGGAAATGAAAAACTAATGTCAGTGTCAGGCCAAATCCCAATCACACTCACAATTTGAGACTAACAAGACTGGCGCAGTGCAGTACAGAGAGCAGTGCAGCAGTGAGAAGCTAAGTGTGAAGTGTGCCTGTGTATTGTGTATTGTGATGTGAGACTCCCTACTCCCCACCCTCTGCAACAACTTGGACCCAGACATCCAGAGCAAGCATTTCTTCCAAGTCGATTCCACGTGTGGATACTCAGGGAAGAACACTTCAGGCTTCATCTTTAGGCCAGTCGCCCCACGCTGAATGTTCCGGATGGCTTCTTCCAAAGCCACAGCAGCCTCAATGACAGGCGTGCTTGCATCTTTGCCAAAAGAGTCTTTGATCAAAGTGATCGTTGCATCCTCAAAGAAATGGCTCAGTGTACAAGGCTCCACCAAGGCCGGCAGAAGCTCCAAAGTCTCTGGGATTTCAATGGCTTTCACTTCCTCAGTGAATGAGGTCCGAAGAAGACCAACCTGCTCCTGAACACTCTCATCATGACAAACCAGGAAATCACCAATCACCGAGTCAAACTCTTTGATGTGAGGAGGCTTGTCCTTGTCCTTGTCTGACTTGTCGGAACTGGAACCTGAAATGATACCACTTAGGGCCTCCAAAGCGACCTTCATTTCACCAGGCTTGCTGTTCTCTAGAATCTGGTAGTAGGCACCAAGATCTTCAAGCTGTTTAGATGTAATCTCCCCATTTTCATCCTTTTCCCCTTTGGCATTGACTGCCTCACTTTTCAACACAGCGACCGACCTGACAAGCTTCTCCAAGATGTTCAGACCTTCCCTGATAGACTCTCCTTCCTCCTGGTCCATGACGCTTGACATGCGAGCTGATTTTTCCACATCCTGACAAAACTGCGTGACTTTCTTCTCCGGTAGTTCAACGTCAGGATCAGCCAAGATGTTGTCTGCAACGAACTTGAGACAACTGCTAGCCGCATCAATGGCAGAGGAATTCACTTGGCCACAGAGCAACTCTTTCACTTCCTCAGTGACGGACACAAAGGTCTCTTTGATGGTTCTGGCTCCTCTTCAAATGCCTTCTTTGCTGGGCATGACGTTGAAGTAAAAACCTGCGAGTAAACCTTCACCGTTGCCTCAGACCACGTCTCCCACTCCTCAACACACTGCTGTGCTTCCTTGGGATCAAGCTTTCCTTCCAAAGCCTCATTCACTCGAGAAACGAAGGTAAGGCCAATCTTGAAATGGTCCGACACCTGCTTGGCAAACTTGCCAGTCGTGCCGACATCTCCCAAACACAACAGGCATGAGTCTGGTCCAAGAAGCTCTCGCTCAAAAGGCTGTCTCTTGCCAATGGCCTTGCCGAAGTCCTCAATGAAGGAATTGCACTCCTTCTTCAAAAAGGTCATAACTGCAATGTAGACTGCATCATCAACCAGTCTCTGCAACTTTTTGAGAGAATCACGGTCTGCACCTTTCAGGCTCTTTGTTGCAGGATCTTTGACAACGTCATAGGCGTCTTTCAGCCTTAGTGTACAGGCGAAAGCTGATGACAAATTAGGTACAGTTACGGTACGGTACGGTATAGTATAATTACTAGTTACTAAGTTACTACTTACTACTACTTACCACTACTTACTACTTACTACTACTTACTACTACTACTACTACTACTACTACTACTACTACTGCTACTGCTACTACTACTACTACTACTACTACTACTACTTCAAGTTACTTTTATTTGACCTAACTCCAAACGTTCCGGTACTGGAATCTGACTGATGAATCTGGTTCCTGAATTCCTGATCGATGATTGATGATTGATGATGTGCAATACTCGGAGAGAAACTCCGAGACTCTGAGGGAAAAAAGAAAGAACAGAGAAGAGAGCCTATGTGGACTGCAGTTAAAGTCCAAGAAGCATGGATCCATATTTGGCATCCATAGTGTACGTCGCCATGAAGTATTCCTCAGCGTTCAGATATGCTTGCTCCTCCAGACTTGTAATCTGGTTCTTGATGGATTCCAAAATGTTGCTTTGGCTGCTACGCTTGTCGGCATTTTCAACCGCCAAAGCCATCAATTTCTTGCCCTTGTCCAAGCAGAATGCTTTGGCTAGCCAGTGCTCCGACTTTCCCAAGTCATTGTTTGCACTCATGACATCTTGTGGTGTGGAACTGAAATCAAGAATGTGGCCCACATTGGTTGACACCGTGAGGGAGTCATCATCACCCAGTGCAGTGGGGCAATCTTGGAGCAAAGCCCTCATAGCTTTCACGAACCCACACAGAAAATCCATCTCCTTGGGGTCTTTCACAAGCTTGGCACTACTGCCCGATTTCAGCATCCTTTGCATAAGCTGGCTGGTAAGCAAAGCGAAAAACTCTCTTCCTGCATTGCCGCCAAGATGATTTGAACAGAGCTCCCGTGTCTGACCAAAGAAGTGATCCCAAGCACCCGTTTTCAGGTCCTGCAGATGCATCACGTATCACACAAAGAGTCAATCAGTCAGAGAGTCTAGTCTAGACTCATGACTCATGAGTCATGACCCATGATCATTTGATTCAAGTTTAAAGTCTTAAAGTATCAGATCAGATCAGTATTGTATGTCGAATCTCGAAACAAAACAAAAGTCAGGAAGAGTCTGAAGCTCTGAAGCCAGTTACTGTTACAGTCTCAGTTACTGTTGCAAGTTGCAAGCATCCTATTTCCCAGGCACCCGGCTCGAAACAGTGTCCTCAAAAGCAATAGCTTTAAGGCCGCGTTCCCACACAGCAGCAGAAATGTCAGTCTCGGACTTGACAAAGGGGATAACGTCTTTGATTGCTTGGTAAACACTTGCTCCTTCATAAAACCCCTTCTCCATTTTCTTCAACAAGTCTGAGACAGCATAGATTGCGCCCAAGATGTTCTCCAGCTCCTCAGTGATGTAGCTAATATCTCCGCTTCTCCGTTTGAGACTCTTTCTCTTGGTGGTCACAGAATTCTTAAGATCATTGACAGCCTTCACCCTGGCTTTGCACCATGTCCCAAACGTAGCATCATCACTTTTCTCCAAGTCAAGCTTGAGCAATGGAGCCAATTGGCCTTTGTAGGCCTCAACCATTGCATCATCGTCCGGATTGTGGCTCTGATTCCTTTTAGCGGCACTGCTGGACTCCTTTGGTTCAGGAGCAGGCTTGTCAGACTTTTCAGGCTTGTCAATTCTCTGCCGCTTGCTAGGGTTGGACACATTGGCTGGCGCTGCACTTGATGGTCCTGTGCTGGTGCTGACTACCTTGTTCCTTTTCACAGCAGTCGCAGGAGTGGCACTGCTCGCAGCACGTTTGGCTCCTCCTCCTCCTCCTTTCTGGTTGTCCTTTGCCAAGCGGGCGAAGACATTACTGAAAGGCTCAATCACTGTCTCTTCCTCATCATCATTATCGTCCTCTGCGTCTGGATCTTTGCCTTACATTCATTGTGGCTGTGAAGCAGGGTCACAATTGACTCAAGTCCAAAATACGACTACGACTACGACTAGTGACTACTACAACTTGTAACTTACATTACATCATACGAGTCATACCGATTCATACCAAAGTCGGAAGAGAGAAGTGTGTAAGAATCAGGCTGCTACTACTACTACTACTTCTTCTTCTACTACTTCTACTACTACTAACTACTACTACTACTACTACTACTACTACTACTACTACTACTACTACTACTGCTACTGCTACTACTACTACTACTACTACTCCGAGCTACTACTACTACTACTACTACTACTACTACTACGACTACTACGACTACTACGACTACTACGACTACTACGACTACTACGACTACTACGACTACTACGACTACTACGACTACTACGACTACTACCACTAACCTATCTTGACTCTTGACAATGACAATTAACCTTAACCTTCTAACTTCTAACTTCAAATATCTTACCTCGTGTTGCAATGGCATTGTGATCAGAGTGACTCACTCAGCCAGTCAAAAAATGCCGAGATACCTTCAGTTGAAGTTGATGGTTCAGCAACCGCAGATTCATCTGGACCTGTAGATGACGATGAGCGAGGCTTCACCTGTATGACTGCAGCCTTGTCCACAGTGAGCCTTGATCCCTTCAATTAATGCAAGGCAGCACCATGGATAACATCATTTGTATCATCCGATAACTGCAGCTCTGGCTGGTTTAGCCGTGTACTTCTCGTCACACGGGCAAGGCTCTGATCGATATACTCATAGACGCCCATATCCTGCAAAAGTGTGAGATCTTATCAGTTATCAATTTTGAGTTATCAGTTATCAGTTATCAGGTTATCATTTCTTTCATCATCATCACCATCATCATCGTCACCATCATCATCATCATCATCATCAAATGTTCATCATCATCATCACCACCACGAGAAATTGATTTATGATTAATGTATGATATGATGATACTAGACTAGACTATACTAGACTTTATCATTTTTATTTAAATTTAATTTATAATAATTACACGCCATATGGCCATATGATATCAATGTCAATATCAGTGAATCAGAGTCATGTGAGAAATCACTATTGCCACAGTCCTCGTCGGCTATCACGTCGACACCAGCGACAGAAGAGCCATCAATGATCATCGTCTTTACTTTCTCTGGTGGTGCTTTACCATGCCTTCGTTCGTAGGCCGACAATTCCATGAACTTGCACTTTGGTGCTTTCAAGCCTGTGACTTTTTCTTCTTCCACTGTGACTTTCTCCTTCAGCGGGTTCTTGGAATCTGTAATTCGCGAAGAAGGATGCTCAATCTTGTAGTCCAAGAACGTTTGACGTTGCTGCAAAATTTTATGATTTTCAACTGGGTCAGAGTCAAGCTTTTTGTCGACCTGCACCATAGTCACATGCTTTGCCAGCCATGGGCCCAACTCGGCTACCTGCCATGTGGCAAGGGAGCATTGGGTTGATACTGGCTGAGTGTGATGTGTGTGTGGTGTGACTATACCATGTATCGTCCCCTATATATGTACCGTACTGTACCTATATGTATTATGTACCGTACCCGTACCGTACCACCGTACCGTACCACCGTACCGTACCACCGTACCGTACCACCGTACCGTACCACCGTACCGTACCACCGTACCACCGTACCGTACCACCGTACCGTACCACCGTACCGTACCACCGTACCACCGTACCGTACCACCGTACCGTACCACCGTACCGTACCATCGTACCGTACCATCGTACCGTACCACCGTACCGTACCACCGTACCGTACCACTGTACCACTGTACCCACCGTACCCTCTTTGGGGAAATGTGGTGCTAATCCTGGAATGTGTGCTATAGCGGCACATTCCAGGATTAGCACCACATTTCCCCAAAGAGGGTACGGTGGGTACAGTGGTACAGTGGTACGGTACGGTGGTACGGTACGGTGGTACGGTACGATGGTACGGTACGATGGTACGGTACGGTGGTACGGTACGGTGGTACGGTACGGTGGTACGGTACATGGGTACGGTGGTACGGTACGGTGGTACGGTACGGTGGTACGGTACAGTGGTACGGTACGGTGGTACGGTGATACAGTATGGGTACGGTACAGTACACATATAGATACCGGTACAGTACATGATGGTGCATGATCATAAAGTATACATTACTTTCACAGTTCCAAGTTCCAACCCAGTCCAGTCCAATGAAATACAATAGATCCCATGCAATCCAGTAATTTAAAGTTTTAGTTTTAATTTTAATTTTAATCAAATCTGATCTTAACTTAACTTTAGTTTAAGTATTAGTCAGTCAGCCAGTCAGTTAGCTAGAGGCTAGAGTCTAGAGTCAATCTATTTACTCAGTGAAACAACAAGTGACTCCCGAATCAAATCAGGCCTTCTTGCACAGAAGACAATGGTTGCCAGTAGGTCCAAATGGAGGTTTTCCAGCTCCCCATGCAATCAAACTGCCCCACTTCTTCTCAGCTGAATCGCTCTGATCATACTGGGCGGGTTCAGTTGACCACCGCCCGCAACGCCTGCAACGCCTGGGCTTGTAGTCCCCTGGCACGTCTGCCCCCTGTGGTGGTGGCGGAGCTTGCGATACATCAGCCAAAGAACTCTTGGCACTGACTGACGCCATCACAATGGCGGTGCTGGCGCTGGGAGAAAACTGATAGTGTTTGTTTCAAGGAAAGAGACACTGTGGTGTGCTGAGCCTCAATCCTTATAACGGTCATCCACAAATAACAACTGCTAGTCTCACAGTCTCAAGTTCTGAAGTCTAGAATGCATGACATGCAACCTCACTCGTTCAACAAACAGGTCACACTCTCCAGCTGCAATCATCTGTTATTATTGCCAGCAGTTCAACTACAGCTTGCAAAGCGTGTGAATGTCATAGAGTTCTGGAGAAGACTGGAATAGAGAAGTGTAGAAGTAGTGAGAAGTGTGAGATCTGTACTGTACTGCATTGTATCAGACTCAGGCTCGTTTCTTTGTTCCCCTTACCCCAGTGACTCCTGATGTTGCAAAAGCTGGCCTGGCTGAATTGCTCAATGGTCTGTACAAACCAGGCACACAATGCAAAGATGCAAATGACACCAACCTCTCACAATGGTGCCAGGGAAATGAAATACACTTGTGAAACCATAGCGGCCGTCATCGGATTCCAAGGAACGAATTGATCCTCACGTCAGGCTGGCCAGGACACTGGAGGCTGAAGGGAATTCAGTATCAGTGTCTAGTTCCTAATTTTTGTAAATAATTTTTAATTGTAAATTGTAGATTGTAGATATACAAATTTTACTTAATGCTGCAATGCTGCTGATGCTTATACACTGGCTGATTTTATAGATTTTTATTTGTTTTGGATGATAGCTGCGGCTCATATCGAATCATACATACACAATACATACCACATACCATGGACCATACATATCTATTTTGTTGACTCTCTGACTCTCTCTCTCTCTCTATCCGATTATCTCCGACTAAAATCTTGACAAGAGTCTGTGCCTTGTGCTGTGCCCCATGATCACGGTTCGGAATCCGTCGCCCAGCTTCCAACCAGCTAAGCATAGCAGTCTCTGCATTCTCGTGCAATCGCTTCGCAGCGATCAAGGCAGTACAGCCGCGATGTAGCCCTGAGTACATCAGCAATGAACATCACATCAGTAGTCAGTAGTCAGTAAATCAAAACAGACATCCGTCAGAGTAGTAGTAGTAGTAGTAGTTAGTAGTAGTGTTAGTAGTAGTAGGTCTAGTAGGTCTAGTAGGTCTAGTAGGTCTAGTAGGTCTAGTAGGTCTAGTAGGTCTAGTAGGTCTAGTAGGTCTAGTAGGTCTAGTAGGTCTAGTAGGTCTAGTAGGTCTAGTAGGTCTAGTAGGTCTAGTAGTCTAGTAGTCTAGTAGTCTAGTAGTCTAGTAGTCTAGTAGTCTAGTAGTAGTAGTAGTAGTAGTAGTAGTAGTAGTAGTAATAGTAGTAATAGTAGTCAATTGCATCAGTACAGTCAGTCAGTCCAGTATGCAGATGGGCTTGTATGGTGGGTATGGTATGTATGGTGTCGGTGCATGGGTTCCTATATATATGATTCGATGATGATACAATGATACAATGATACAGTTTGTGACTATGATTCTGATTTGATTACTATGATCTATGATTCTGATTATGATGGCTCACGGCTCAAGTGGCTCAAGACTCTGTATGACAAGCATTGACAAACATACCTGAACGGCGCAACAACTCAACAACAACAACTGATTAGATTCAACTGATAGATCTTCCAAACAAATGAAGCTGTGGCATTGACTTTTTTTAAAAAATTGAACGAGGAACCGCAACGCAAAGAAATTGCGTGATTGTCTTCTCCTGGCCTCACCTCCGTTATCCGGCCTGGGAAGTCAGTCACTGATGATCTGAAATTGAATTGAATACATCTGTCTGACAGTCAGTCGGTAACACTGTAACAGTAACACTGTAATTAGTACAGTAGAGTACAGTCAGTCTGATTCAGTGAGATCGATGATCGATAGACCTGATTTGTCATGATTTGTCTGAACAGGCTGAACTGCTGTGATTGATTGGTCAGTGGCAACTAGGGGACCCAACCCAAATGGTAAGGCTTTTTTGTCTCTTGGGAAAAGACCCAACAATAGCCTTTCGAATCCCTCCATGGATGGGTGTAGCTTTGCACTGGAATTGGACTTGGCTGTCCAGATTGCGCTACTGCTGATGTTGCGGATGCCGCTGGTGGACTGGGTCCGGGTTTGGAACTGGCAGAAGCCTCTGGTTGTTTAGGGGCAGGACCAAGTTGCTCATTGACCACATCTGCCCACTCTGACATTAGGTTCCGTTCCATCTGTCCAGCTCGCCCCAATTCATCTGCAGCTTCATCGTCTGCTTTCTGTCTCTTGACTGGCTCGCTATTAGTCAAAGGTAAATGCCTCTTTTTGGATCCTGCAACCTCTTTTCCTTTCTTCTTTCCTTCTGTTTTCTCCCGCCCAGCCCCCCGCCCTCTTCCTTTCTTTTTCTCATGTCCCCTGCCCCTGCCCTTGTGTTTACCTGCAGCCTGCCGAAGAACTTTCAAATTACAAATGTTTGCCATATCTTCAGCTGAAGAGTTGGACGACTCGTCATCGTCTGCAGCAGCTGCCCGCCTCGAACGGTCCGGGATACTCAGTTCACCTGCTGCTTGCACAGATGTCAAGTCGACAATGATCTGGCTGAGTGATACGGCCTTGTACTTTGCAGTCTTGAAGAAAAGTTTTTGATCGTCCAAAACTGCCCCTCTGTTCCTTCTTGCAAATTGCAAAACCAAGCTGCAGAGTGTATTGAACACCGGCTGAGAATCTTCAACTGTCAAGCATGCTCTCCCTTCAGTTTTGCACTGCCAATGAAACCTGGCTGAGCTTGCATCCAATGGTTTGAAGGACAATCTTACCAGCATGAAAAGGTCTTCAGTTAGCTCCTCTGACTCAGTCACAAGAAGCAACAGTGTGTGGTCAGGTATGAAGCCCTTGTCTCTCCTAATCTGGCGGGCAAAGCGCAAAACATTTCTGGATTGCTCAAGCAGTTGATCATATTCCGCAAACTCAGTGTCTTTCCTGCAAATTCCCGGGCCAAAAACAGATTCACAATTGTTTGGTTCAGCCTCGTTGACATCGTCTTCTGGTCCAACATGCTCAATGATCTTGCGATAGTGTTGTTGGAAAGCATTGCTACTGTCAGTCACCCAGTTTCCCTGATAGTCACTACGTGCCGCATCTACCTCTGCTGCTGAAATTGCAAAGTGCTTGTCAGAAAGGTCTGCCAAACTCTGTGATGTAGAGGCACTGTGGTGCACGGCCACCTGGCCTTGCTGCTCCTGCTCTTGATGCTGCAGCAGCTCCCTCGATGTGGACCTATGAATTTTGTTGGAGGCAATAGCTGCAACACTGCTTTCCTGCCCGGGCGCAATGAGAGACAAATAATTTCAACCTAGGTCCTTGAGATTCTATGAAAACTTTGGAACACTTACAGTACACTGTACACTTATGACACACTGACACACACACACATGACCCAGATGACACATGACACCTGGCACTTGACACATCATAAAACCTCACTCCTGTCGCAAAGGGGCATCTGCCCTCCACTGCTGAATTGCTTCTTGTCTTGTGCGAAGCCTAGCTGCATTTGCACTTTCACCGGGCAAAACAACCTGAGGCAGCAGTGAAAGCAAATCAATTCTTCTGATGACAGGAACTGGAACTGAAAAAGCCTAAGGTGACTTCCCGAACAAATCTCCTGGCTACCGACTAACTATTCACATAAACTACATGTAGCACTGAGCACTGTAGCACCCTTCGCTGTCGCCATGTTTAGTTGAGTTGAGTCCCAAACTCGGTTTGACAAGGCCTTCTTCATGAAATATGTGAAGCCATTGTATGTCTTGTTGCCTCACGGAATTGGCTCATTGAAATTCAAGGCTCATGATCGGCTCATGCAAGTCAATCATCAATTACAAATGTCGTACTGGATGAACTATTAATTAGTTACAATACTACAAAATACAAAATACAAAATATTGCAAGTAAAGACCGGCGACGCAGTTGCCGGCTTGACTCTCTACTTTTTGACCTGACCTGGCCTCGCCTGATTCATTCTCCTCCCCTTCTTCATCGTCCAGCGGCAGTAGCTGTTCCAATTGCGCAGCATGATGGTCCTTTTGAATTTCGGTCAGCACAAATTTCGAGACCTGAGAGTGAAAGGAAAAATATGAGCCCATGGAGAGCAGGTATTGGTAAGTATAGACGGATGACGGTACAGTACGGTATATAAATAGTGAAGTCAATCAGTCAGTCAGTAGTCATTGTTTTTGTCCAGAGTCCAGAGTCCAAAACCATAATGCAAGTGCAGTGCAACAACTGCCAACAGCACTATATTTCATAGTTTGCTTTTCACATTCTTTCTCGTCTTTACTTCACTAAATAATCCGAATGATACCGCCACTGCGTGGTTATTTATTTAGTTCAGCAACGTCAACTACCATTCCCAGTTTGACCGTCAAGTGTCCGACAAATAATGTCAGCTTCTGTTTTGTGATAGATGATAGATGGGTATTGATTGGTTTTAACTTGCCGGCAGTCAGATAACTAAGTTTCCAGCAACGCTCTCAATCCCATGTGACCTTCCCCTGCACACCCTGGGCCAACTCAAAACTCAAAACGATGAGATACGAGGTAGTATTTCATGCGGACTGTGGACTGTGCTTACTTGCAACTTGATTTACCACAAGAAAGAAATTTGAGACTCCCACGCGCGCTGACTGGCCGCTCTGGCGAAGTTGCATTCCACTTCGTTGTTGGACAGCTTTCTCATCTGAGCAATTTTGACCTGCCAATTGCCAATGACCAAACTGAAAGTAATCAAGGTGTCAGCTAAGTGACTTGAAAGTGTCAGTGTCAGTTTAAACTGCCAATTGTCAATCGTCCCTGTGGTCTGTCATCCTCAAATCAATCATCACATAATTAATTGATGATTTGATTCAAGTTGATAGTGATGGTATCGGTATAGCAATGATCATAAAAACACAGTTTTGTCTTCTTAGTAACAACTTAAGTAACTAAGTTTATTTTTATAATAATTATAAATTATAAATTATAAACAAAACTAAACTAAACTAAAGTGCATTGCGATTCTCCAACTCATCTCCTAAACTCTAAACGAACGCTCACTGAGAAACGCACCACTTCGTGCACTTGACCTCTTGGCAGAAGTTCAGCTGAGGGGAGCCCATTCACCTACAGGAGCTCTTGATGCAAGTTAGGTGCAGAAGCTTGAAGCATGAGGGTTGCCTGTTGCCTATTGTTGCAAGATTCCCTTGCCTCCATGTACAATTTCAGCCGATTGGAAAATGATGAATCCACACAGCACGATGGCATCAACATGAACTGGCTCGCAATGCCATCTTTGTCAGCATCTGATGAAGCAGGATCCAAGAGCACCGCTAAACGATGCGGCCAAGCCTGCACAGTGTTGGACAACTAGGACGACTAAGCTGTAATCAATTCAAATTCAACTATAGACTATAGACTATAGTCTATAGTCTATAGTAACTAAACTCAAGCTGTGTCTCATACATGCTGAGATCTAGTGGTCAGCAAGCGGAACGGGAATTGCCTGGCCTGAAAAGGCAGAACCAGTCTGTGCCATGTGTGTCCAACGATGGATAGCAATGTGAACTGGGCCAGCTGCATATCTGCTTCGCCAAAGCCTTGTGTGGACAGGCGTTCTCCAATTTTTCTGACTGGAGTTGGCTGGAACGAATGAATCATGTTATTAAGTTATGACTCATAATTCATGAAACTGTCTAACCACTTGGAACTCGAACTTCATGGAAGTTGAAATGTTGGAGTGCACAGTGGGCTTACTAAGACTTCAGACAGTGTCATGAGTCACGAGCTATATACCTAAGTAATAATCATAATCATATTAATATTCATAGTCGAATTTAATAAATTATAATATCGAATCGCATCATTTGAAATGTTATTAATACTTAATTTACTTATATATATAATTTATATAATTTTATTTTATAATATAATATAATATAAACATATCAGAATCAGAATCATTGTTTCAGAAACCAAGAATCATATCAGAATCAGAATCAAACAAACAGAATAATTCAACTGCTCAATCATAGTCATAGTCATAGTCATCATCAAACATAAACAGTGTACACTCTACAACAGTTGTTTTTCTAAATTCCTAAATCAAATCTGACACTCGCCCCAAGCAGCCTCTCATTGTGGGAGGGAGGTTGCCCATTGCAAGCTCCACATACGATGTAAGGGCTTGTACTGCTGGGGACCTTATAACTCGGACAATGTGACAGCAGGATGTTGTGACTAAGGCTAAGACTAAAACTTAGCAGTGAATTGACTTCTAGATCCGATCCAGTCTGTCATTCATGAGCCCCAAACCTCTCTGCCACAGCAAATTTCACTGCAGGCAAATTTTCTGGTTCGTCGCCATTCAGCCATGTTCTGCACTTTTGCTCCATGAACAGGGTGAACCTTAGCAGTTTTCAGTTTCAGTTTCCAGTCTTGCCTGTTGGTCAGCCAACCAAACCATCCATAACTTAACCATAATCAATAATCAATCTTGACAAATCTGAAAAACTGACATCATGAATTAATGACGACATACAAAATCAAAAAAATGTTTGAATCAAACTGTAAAGCTTGGGACCCGGCAGAACTCTCTCAATGGGCGCCAGCATCGTCGCAGATATGATCAGGTTGTTCAAGGTCACAGGACGGTGAACAAATTCGGTCGCACGTTTCGCACGTTTTCTTTGAATGCGTTGGTACTGGGCACTCTCTACCTCTTGCAACCCTACCATCTGTGACTCTTTAGAATCAGCATCTGCGTCAGTCTGGGGCAGTGGCGACGCCTTCCCAAACAATGACGCCCTCAACATTGAAGAAAATAGATGACATTGTGATCGTGGTGGTGACATTACATGAGAAGACTGAAAAGAAGTGTTGCAGTTGCAAGTTGCAACAATTTGCAACACTGACTAGCTGTGTGATGACACAATTGCAACTGCCACCTTAATTCAACACGTCGCATCACATCACATCACCTTAACCTGCTTGCCTTAAATGTGCAACTCCACCCAATAGGGCTTCCACCAAGCTTGTCCCAGCAAATTGTGGAAAGCCATTGCCAGCCTATAGACACATTGCAAAACCAACAGCCCCAGTGCGAGTTTCATTGCAGAATCGCTGAGAACCAGGCATGTAGAAGCGAATGCACTCCCCTGTTTGGGTCCACCTACTAAGCACTGGAATCGCAGGTCTTCGGTGGAACCTCGTTCAGCTTATGATGAGAGAGTGACTGTCTCTTTGCCGGGTGCATATTTGAGTCTGCAGTGGTTTGTCAGTATACAGTATACAGTAGTATACAGTATACAGTATACAGTATACAGTATACAGTATAGTATATACCGTACGTACGTACGTTACGTAACGTATATGAATACCATTACATGAGAAACTCCCAACTCAGGTTTGACTGCATTTGAATCAGAATTTAGAATTATTAGAATTAGAATCATTTGAATCTGTCAGTCCCCTCTTCAAAATGTTCCTGAGCCTCAAACACAAGCTCCATGATTGCGAGCCACATGCGAATACCTTATTGTTCCCGACATCGAGTGATCTGTCGGTTCGAGTGATCAGTGATCAAATCATAATTTTCAAATTTCAAATCAAATGATATGATTTTTGAACATGCAATCCATGCATGATCAGGACATAGTCGATAATAGGCAGCAATCCATGAAAACAGAAATGTTCAGAAATGTAAGTATGCTATGTGGTGATCAACGGGCTGCTTAACCGGCCCAGCAGCCAAACCTAACAACTAGAATCAAGAATTTGAATCATGTATAGTCTAGGTCTAGTACAGTATAGTCTAGAGTCTAGTATTTATGTTATTAAATTATATTATGTTATTATGTAAGTAATTAAAGTAAGGGAAGTAAGTTCTATTTCTTCTTGTGATTCTTGTCAAGATTTGAAACCAGCAGTCCCAACTCACAAGTCAACCAGCCAGCTTGAGACATCTGGGGATCAGGCTAGTTTTTTCTTTCGATTCCCCGCCACATGGACACGTCAAAGAGCAATGATGAATTGGAGTCTCGTTTTGCCAATCCTTTGGCAGGCGCACTCCACAAGCAACTTCAAGCAACGATAATGTCTTCACAGTATAGTATAGTCAGTATAGTCGTATAGTATTAGTATTACATAAAATCAAGTTCAAGTCAAGTCAGAAAACAACAAGATACATGCCAAGCTGTACAGCTAAGGCGAGTTCCCCATTTGCCAGTGCCAGGAAAAATTCAACTTGTTCAGAAGATGGCCCCGGCCGCTCTGAATCTGCTGAGGACGGGCCTGGGAATGAATGACATCATCATCAATCACCAACGACTAAAATAAACATTTCAAACAGATCAAACTCCTCCATAACATATCGAAATTAAATGTCAGGTCACACTACTTTGAATCGAAGCGCAATCTTATTCACCCAACTCAACCAAGAAGAACTGATTGGTCAGGTCCCTAATGCTCCGCAAGCCGTAAGTGGAGAAGTCTATAAGACTATGTTAGTCATTAGTAGTCGTATGAATGTCGAAAGCTCTTTGCATGTGGCTACATTCCGGCTCTGCTGGTTGTATTGCACTAGCTCCCTGACCCGACAGAAAACAAACAAGAATAAGCTTCCCCACGTCTCAGCACGGCTTGTTCAAGTACTTCGCGGGCATAAGCCTTGTGCTCCGGGTTTGGCCTTGGCACATGCACAGCACACTCAGAAAGAGACAAGCAGGTTGCCTGTGTACTGTACATTGTGAATCTATATATATAATTTATCAAGTATCATTATCATATATAAACTTATATTATCATCATCTGTAATGGTAATGATGTTATAAAAACTAATTCATGTAATCATGTAAATATGATCAGTTATTAATAACATATGATTATCATATAATATGATTCATATGATACGACTCAATCTCCTGAAAGGTCTTTGAGGGCAAGGCTTGTCAAATGAGATCTGGAGCTTCTTGATGAAGATATCCCGACAGCTCTGTAAGAGATCATGATAGATGCTTCCCTTTGTCAGAAGCGATGAGAAGCAGAACCTACCAACTGCCAAATTTCCAGCAGCACTGACTTGACTGTCACATTACACAGACCGTCATGCCGTCATGAGTCATAAGTAAGTACGCAGTCTAAAACTGTCAGCACACAGGCGCAAATGAATTTACGTTGGTATCAAGGCACATGTCCCCAAGGTCTCCAATGGTTTTCAAAGCCACCTCTGGAACATGGTTGACCTCGTGCCTTACAGCACAAGACACAAGTAAACAGTAAACAAACACAGTCCTTTAAACTTCTTTAGGCTTAGACTTTAGACTCTGTGTGACTACTCAAAACGCTTAACTTACTTTTAGACCTTTAGCCTTTAGCCTTTAGCCTTGCATTCGTTTTGCAGCACCAGCGCTATCACCAACTTCGTGACCATTCCCGGTGATACTAAGTTCAGCACAAGAGGCATCCTTGTCGGAAGACCTAGATATGTGCAAGACTGCAAGACGTGGTTTCACTGTAAATTTGTTTGCGGTTTGTTTGAGGTGTGAATTTTGAAAAAAATCGTGAATCTTGGCTAACTAACTATCTGTCTGTCAGTGTCAAAGTGATAAAATTAAATCCTCGTTCTGACCGCTTGGATAATGGAAAGGCTTACGGCTTACTCTCACTCTCTGCAAAAACGTGACAGCCAAACTTGGTTTCCTCACCAAGAGATTGGGATTGTTGAGCGCAGCGATTCGTGAGATCATGCAGATGTTTGCGCTTGCCCCATCACAAACAAAGCACAGGACAGCCAGTTTCTTGCAGAAGTCTGAGGTACCTCAGCAAAAGGCAAAAGGGGTTCCTGCATAGTGGTTGCCATGAAACACCGACTGTCAGATCGAACAAAACATTGAGTAGTCATCGGCGTTGAATGATTCAAGTCAACTTGGTGATATCAATGGACTGCTCAGCAGAACAAAAAAAGCAGTGACAAATCTAAGGCACGCAAAGGGTCAAACACTTGAGAACTCTGAAGGCCGTCCCAAATTGCGCTTGCAGTTGCTCGCCGCAATACAACTGGAGGGTTCACAACCTCATGTCGCACTCCAAGTCCCTCGCTAACTCTGAGTTTGACAACGGCAGGGCACAAATGCAGCATAAAACATAAACCTATTAGTTACAATTTGTCCGTACAAAATAGATTGATAGATAAATAAACTAAGTATTAGATTATTGCGCAAAATCAATCATCAGCTATATATGATCACAATCACAATAATCTATTGATATGAATTTTACATTTTAAATTTTAATTTAAGATTAAAAATACAAAATATTCATGACATATGACTTGTGACTGAAAATATATATAGTTTATATTATATAATATGATTTAAAAATTATTGATTATTGATAATCAAAAAAGACAGTAGCAGTAGTAGTAGTAGTAGGAGTAGTAGTAGTAGTAGTAGTCGTCGTCGTAGTAGTAGTAGTAGCAGTAGCAGCAGTAGAATCTTATTAGTCACTATATTCATTCTTCGAACTTCCAACAACTCTAGGTCTACCGCTACCACATCAATAGGTGAAGCGCATCCAATCATCGATCATTGTCACTCAGTGCATCCATAAATCCATCATGAATCAAAATCGAATAATCGTACCATACCATACCTACATACATCATTCTGATGAAAAATCAATGTCAATGACCGAATATTTCCATTCCCGGCCTTAATGTTCTTCACAGGCTCCGCACCGTCGGCTGCTAGAAGATAGGTCGTGCGAGAAACCTGAGGTTTTCTGGTAGTTTTCTCGGCTTCTATCGTCTTCTAAGTTCAATGAAAATTGTATAAAATTGTAGTCGAGTCGTAGTAGAAACTCAGGAACTGTAAAGAGCCCGACGCATCATTACACATTACACAGACTGTTTACAACACATTACACTTACTTACACTGACACTTACGCTTACAACTTACAACTTACACTTACAATTACTTACACTGAGACTGACACTGTATTTTCATCACTGATCACTGATCACCTTTTCCTAAGCCTACCAAGGATGAAAGTGTGCCAAAGGCTGTAATTTAAGATTAGCCACCATCACCTGAAGTGTCGCCAATGTCCCCACAAGATTTTCTTTGACCTGAAGTTGTTGGCCTGTCTCGTCGAACTCGATCTGCACACCAATGGCTGTCGCATTGGAGTCCTGACATGGGAAGCAGCAAGCAGCAAACTTGGTAAACCTGCGAACGTCTGAGATTGAGATATATAAATTCTCAATTCTCACTCCAATTAGCCCGAGAGATTCAAATCAACTTCCAAAGTCTGAATTGGAAAATGAATTGCACCAATGGGTGACACAAAGACATGTTTGAACGTTTGTAAGGTAACAGTAACGGCACTGTATGAAACTGTTTCAAATTCTGGAACCTGAACTTCACTTGTCACTGACCATTTGAAGCTTGAATAAATTTGTTTCAAGACTTGTCACTTGCCTGAAAAGCCTTTGCGCTGTTGGCCTGCTGCCTTCGCAAGTATAGAAGGCAAAGTGCGTTTCGAACCTAGGCGGCTGATGGGAAATTAAATCACAATGTCCCTCACAAAAAAACATAGAAGTCGCTCGGCTACGTTAAAGTCTAATAGTGGTTGCTTAATGTCAACATACTGGCACTCCACTGCACGTAACTCCAGCCTGGCCTTTGAAATCATAGAAGCAGATGCTCCCATCCAAAAGGCAATGGAGTTCAATGAGAACCTTGTCAAGGCTCAAAACCAGATGAGCAATGAACAAAATATCATTAATTTAATTTAGTTATTTGATTTTAGTCATTGATAATTGATAATATGAAATTATGGTGAGTCATAGTATGCAATACATATTACATTTTACATATCAGACTCAGACAATAATGCCAGTAATTATACAAGTTATTTATTTTTATATATTAATTTATTTATATTTATATTTATATTTATATTTTTAAAATATATTTATTTTATATGTCATGTAATTATGAATCTGAAATAGCCATCCGTTGCTTGGCTCATCAATCATCTTGGTTTAACGTTCAACCGTTCAACTGCATTCCAAGACTAAACAACTCCAAAACCCGGAGCTCAGCCATAGTGACATGGTAGGACTCCTGGTTTTCAATTGAGGAAATGCCAGCTTTCCTCCCGCAGTCTTTGAGCCACCGCTGCGACGTCGACGGCGCAAGTTGGAAACCATGTCGTCAACTGACCTGCCCAACCTCAAATTGCGCACTGTGCTGCACAGTCTGCAACACCGTCTGCAGTCTGATTATAAAATCAATCAAATCAACTCAACATTCAGTTCAACTTGGGATTGGAAAATTGTCAGTCTTGTTGCCGTGCCTTGTTTCAAAAATTTCAAAAGGAAAGCTTGTCATTGAGTCACTCTACTTTCCTGTAATTGAATTTGATGATGATGATGATGACGACGATGATGATTAATTTTGTTCAATCTCATCACATCATCATTAGTCATTAGTCATTAGTTGAAAATTATAAATCATATATGTGTAGACGACGACAGATTTTAGAGTCTATAATATGAGTCGCATAGTCATGGTTCATGGTTCATGAATGATTATTTTGTCCCGCCCTGAAACCCCTTGGGCTCTTACAACAAGTGACGACCTTCCCTCTGACTAAAGCTTCAATGGCTGAGCTGGGACCCAAACGCCACACGCAGCATGGCAGGTGATGTCCAAGTTTTCCATGTACCTGAAAGTGGCCGAGTAGAAACGCATCCAAGCGTCAAGGCCACTTCCAATGCCAATTATTTGCTGATAAAAAAAGGATAAGGATAAGATTGATATTGATATGATTCGATATGATAAGAGTCAGCAGCAGCCAAACAGAATTGAGTCAATTTCATGTCTAGTGACTAGTGGAAGTAGAAATTCTAAACTTCTAAACTTTAACCATCTTCTTTCCAAGTCGCGAACTCAAAAAAACTAGTGGTAGTGCTAGCAACCCGTATTGGCCGAAAACAAATTAGAAATTAGAGGAGGAAACTAAATAAACCAAACTAACATGGTTTCCAACCCCATTACCCCAATTGCGCCTCTCCCTTTGATCTTCTTGTCTGGCTGGTCAAGATCAATTCCGTCTTTTCGATGAACAACATGATCAGTGTTGTAGCGCTCGATTTTCTCCCTGGCGTCTGGCGTAAGCCATGTTGTAGCTTATCCATTATCCATTATCCATCCTGATGTTAGTTTCAAACTTCAAACTTCAAACATTAGAATGAAATGAAACTAAACCATGAGAATCAATCAAATCATCCATCTCCAAGTCCAAAGCGCCTGACACCCGACATCGTTTTGGTGAGTTGAGCTCGAAGCTGGGATCGTTTTTTGCCTGCACTGTTGGCCGTGAAACAAGCCAGACCCCATGTTTGGGTGAACTGGAGTCTAGGGTTAAGATGAGATTGATGATCAGAATAGATTGAATGAATCATTCTGAATCATAAAATAAATCATAAAATTAGAATCAATCATGGATCTTGAATAATGACGACTGCTGACCTGCTGAATGCATGAATATTTTTCAAATTCTGACCCCAGTCCAGTCTAGTCTAGTTACATAAGCACCCCACATCTTGAGTCTGTGCCTATGTCACCACGTGCCCGTGTCATTCCCAGTCTGCGCCTTCTCTTGCTAGAAGCATCCTAGTGTCCAGTGGCAAACTGTTACGTCTCAAGTGTCCTGCTGCAACTTGGAGCTGCTGCCCCAAACGGGCAGCCACTAAGGGTTGCCGCCGGCCACGTGCCATTGCCACTATGGCCACATGCAAGTCTGCATCAGCGAGGAACCCTTCAACAGATGATGGAAATTATATTCACCAATATTCAGTATCATCCTCATCTAGACTTCCAGATATTTAGATCCGTGTCAGTGTCTGTCTATGTCTAACTCAAGCTACATCTATTTGAACCATACGATCCTGATTTCATAACAAATTATTTATGCGAGTCACTATGTATTATGTAATATGTACTGTAAAATTGTTAATGTCAAGGTTCAAGATGTCATACTGACTTACCATGTCTGATGCCGCATTGACTGCATGGCGCCTATTCCAACCCATTTACACACGTGCCACATTTCGAGTTCAAAGTGGCTCTCAATGTCTTTCGGGAGGCAGGCAGTTGTAAAGGACACTATCACTGGGAGTCATGAGCTGGGAGTTGAAGTACACAATCACCTAATTAAATTGGATCTTTGATTCAAGTCAAGTCTTCAAAGTGCAATTCAATCCCAAGGCCCATTACACCAAACCCTAAGAAGTCTGATATGATTCCACATGATATGATATGGTATTTGGAATATATAAAATAGTATATAATATATAATATATAATATAATAATAAATATAATATATATATTATTTGATATGATGTGATATGATTGATGTGATATGATTTGATATGGGATATGACTCTAAGTCTATGACTATGACTCTGGCATGATTCATGTGATGTGATGTGATATGATAATGGTTGAAAAACATGATAACTGATAGTATTATTTGATAATTAAAATTATCAATGATTACTGATACTGATGATATTGATTTGATTCAATTTGATATGGTGATTGGTTTGAAATTATCAATGATGCTGATTCTGATGATACAAATTGAAATGAATCTGAATCGAATCGAATAATTGACAAATTGACGACTTATTATGACTAACTTATGCTTAAACTTATGACTTGACTTGACCCTACTCATTTATGAAAATGATCTGAATCAGAGTCAGAGTCATAGGCATATGCATAAGCTCATGGGTCATAGCCTGAGTCTGAGTCACATCAGATGAATCCAATTCAAGATTCAAGTGAATTGAAAATTGCAAAGCCTGCAGAATGCGTAGCCCCTGCACACAATGCGCATATTTCAGGTGCGGTGCGCTGTACCGTTACCCAAACCACAGACACGTACCGCTCCCGTATCCAAAGCACGTACCTACACGCCGTAGCCGTACCGCACCCGTACCCAAAGCACACATACCTAATACCATAGCCGTACTGCGCCCGTACCGTGCCCGTACCAAGAGCACGTACCTACATACCGTACCCGTACCCAAGAGCACGCACCTACGTACCGTACCCGTACCCAAGAGCACGTACCTATACACCGTACCCGTACCTCAGAGCACGTACCGACATACCGTACCCGTACCTCAGAGCACGTACCGACATACCGTACCCGTACCCAAGGGCGCGTACCACCGTACCGTACCGTACCTGACCCCCCCCGATATGTATACCGTACCCCCCCGTGATGCTCAGATAGAAAACCTTGATTTCATAACTCTTAAAAATTAATAACGCCGCACAACCATAACTTGGCACACGCGCTTGCGAAGTCTGTTGCATAAACGTTTGTTGTTGGGGAATCCATTGCGCACCAAACCATGCTGGTCCCGGTCCTTGCATTCCGGGGACATTTCCTTGTTGACATCCCTGCACCGGACCTACCTGACCACCTGCATCCAGGTTTGTCGTGCTCGCAAATCCCTGTACATTCTGTGACACATTTGCTTGTTGTTGCTGTGGCTGCTGCTGGGGCATGTTACTTACTTCAGGTGTTTGTCCATCCATCCCTGATCCACTACCTTGCTGACTAGGCGTTCTTGGCACTGGCGGCAATCCGTCACCACGGTTACAACCACCATTTCCGGTACCACTACTTCCTTCACCTCTTTCAGCCATACCAGGACTAGGACAACCTTGCACACCTTGGCTCACACTACCCGGATCCATTCCTACTTACGCGCAGCAAGCAGGCAGCTCCGCTACCATGCAGAAGGTGCCGCAACCTTCGAAACCTACTTGGGTCAGCGTCCAGGACGTCGTCCTTAACTCACTAAGACCGTCCACGCAACCAAGTCAAACACTCCCAGAGCTCAGCCACTTTTACCAAACACACAAGCACAGAAAGATGTCTGCTCATGTCGCTATGGTTCTTGTTGGTGTGTCACGCCTTGACACAAAACGATGCGGAGTCGCCAGTCAGCATCTTTCTGCTAACTCTCACAAAAGCGATCAAAAACACATGTCCTCACAAAAAGCCTTTACATCAAGACATGGTTTGTTTGTTTAAATAAGTTTGAGTGTTTGAAAAACGTTGAGACATTTCAAGCACCAAAACGTGATTCATGATGTCTCCCTCAGATCCATTAGCAACTCCAGTTCTGAATGCCTTTCAGAATGTTGCTCTCGCTATCATCATTGAGAGACAAACAAACTGAACTTCTCCGATCAATGTCAAACAAAGTTCCTTCTTCCGAAGTCAGAAAATGAATTCTACGATCTCCTCACGATTCCTTCGTGCACTTCTGCGATGATTCTGTCGACAAAACTAAAGCAAAGTACAAGGAAAATGTTTTGATTTTCCATGTCACTATACAAGTTCAAATCCTCACGATGTTCTCCGTGCAATCAAAGTACTCAAAGATGACGAAAAGTATATCGTTGTTGAGTTTCGTCATCTCCAATAAAACGTGCAAAACATGAAACGTACAAATACGATGTCAACCATCACGGTTGAGCTCATCATCAAGATGAAAACCAAATTCACTTCTTCCAATGCAGAAAATATCCAATGGATTCATCTCACCACAGATGTCAGAGATCTTCTCACAGATGTCATATTTTCACATCTTTCCTGTCACCTTTGTCTCTTCTGTGCTGAAAAAACAGAACGACCTTTAGCACACTCCAAGCAATTCGGATTGAATAGAATATGTCCCTGTCTCCGGTGACGTGCCAGTTCACTGTCGTCTCCTCCAGACACAGCTGCGACAGAAAAGTCATGAGTGTTACTCACAGTCAAGTCAGATATGCACACTACTCCCAACATCTGGGTACAAACGAACCCAAGGACAATTTTTTTTTTGTGGCCGGCGCCATTATCTTTTCACCACAAAAACGAACCCAAGGACAATTGGCAAAATAAGCATCATCAAGAAAGTGCATTCCAAGCTTCTCATGAAACAAATCAAAAACTTTTAGACCTTGTGTGAATCTCCATCCCGGGATGTCTGTACTCCAATCTCGGTGAGATTTTTTTTTTCCGTCCAACGCCATGTGGCTTCCGCCAGGTCGTTCAACAGCTATCCAAGACTGTTGCAAATAAGATTAACTATTTAATTCGCACAGGGGCCGTTGCTGTAGTGGCCGCAAAAGTAAACTGGAAGAGGACCGATACATAGTCCAAAGGCTAGTCACGTTCCAGGTTTCAAAACGGAAAACCAAAACCGAAAAGCAAAGAACCACAGCAAAACAAAAACACCAAAACAAACCCAAACAACAAACAAAAACCACACAAAAGAAAAACAGCCACAAAGCCACAAAACCGTGACGTGACAGATTCCAGTTTATGAGTGAAACAGATCAGTTGAGGCAGAGGTGATAGCTTGTTATCATCTCAGCGCATGCAATGACAACTTGTGTGTCATGTTGGCAGGCCCATAAATAAAACAACAACAAGACCAAAGACGAAATCACCATGGGCCACTTGAAGGGTGTGCGAAGCAACAAGGCTCAATGCGGAAACCAGGGATCCCCCCAGCCAGGATCCCCGAGATCACACCGAGCAGCCTTACGGCATGACATTACACCCTGACACTTTGAAGCAAACACCGACAACGCCGGGTCACAACAAAGTGGTGAGAAACTACCGCAGTGAAACAGGAGAGTGAAACGTGATCTAAGGTGAAAAAGACGGCGCGGTAACAGCACTCAGGTACCCTCAGAGTCCGCTCAGTACTGCTTTTCCAATCATCATATTGCAACGAAATTGTGAGTGGCACTACCATGCTAGTGCTCTTGCAATGCATCTTCGTGATATGGGAGATAATACCCATATATGGGAGCTGCAGTGCACTCTGGCGGTGTATACCACTTTCAAAACTGAATCCAATGCGATCGAGTTCGCGAAGGGCGAGCTCGACAGCATGGATGCAGGCTTGCAAGCGTTGCGCAGCTCGAGCGGTCAACTTAGCAGGTGTTGAAATCAACTGCATTAGATGCGGTCAATGATCATGGTGGCCGGCTCAGTTACATTGGTGTAGGAATACGAGCGTTTTTCTCTGTCCAGGGACCAGGTCTATCCTCAAAGTGCTCAAAAGAGGTTCTGGACAGGCAACTTGTGTCAGCTGTGTTAAGGTCCTCAGTCCGGTAATGTTGTACGCCCGCATGCATCAGCTGTAGCTGTCGACTAATCACTTCTCGTTCCGTAACATTGGCACGGGCTTCTACTCGAATGCGCAGACTTCTTATGCAACAGCAGGCTGTGCGAATGTCTCTGCAGTCTTGCTCGTTGATAACACCTGCAAGGAGTTCTGTTTGCTGCAATACGGCGTGGGTATCTTCCAAAGTTCTGAGAGTATTCGTCAGTCTGTGCACATAGTCCTGCAGCAGGAGGAGATCCTGTGCCTCATTGTGAGCCTGGGGTTCCTGAGGCAAGCATACTACTTCGTTTGATTGCACGGAGCTCATATGGTCGGGTGACATTCAAGCAATGCAGGTACTGGATTGCCTGAGCAAGACAGCAACGGGCGCCATGGCTTGATGTACTTTGACATCATACTAAACTCCCATGCAACAATTAAGGTAGCACAACATGAACACAAACAAATTAAAAACCCAGAACAGGATTAAGATATCCGCCCCCTACCGCCTCCCTTCCCCGATTGGCTCCGACATGCTGACAGCATAGGCAATTGTAGCAGGTGGCCATCAACCATGAGTACCCCATGGTGACAACCCCTCTCGACCTAAAGCAAGTTACGCACTAAATGCACGGAGGACAAATTCAGGGTCTCTGCGTCACTTCATGTGGCTCACTGGAACTGCTCGTGTGATGCAGCGCGAGGCTCTCTACTGCTACTAGCACCACTGGCTGCAGCAGCGGCAGAGGGTGGATTACTGCTTGCCGCTGGTTTCATCATTTGAGCGATAAGCGGGTGGGTTTGTTTGTCACGCAGGATTCGCGTCATTTCGCGAGTGAATGCCGCAGGGTCATCCACTAATGCTTTCGCTTCCGCCAGTGGCCGATCAAGGACAATGGCAATAAGCATTTCGCCCCCATCTTTATGGATTATAGTCGGTCGGCCAGCTTGGATCTCGGCGAGGATTGCCACTGCCTTATTCTCACACACAGTGCGTTCCCATTCTTCTAGAGCTCTTTGCGCCAGGGTGTCAGTCTGCGGTGGGGCTTTTAGGGCCGCCGGTGTCCCTAGTGTTCTTATGAAGAGGCTATCAGGGGGAACGGGGGATGGGAAGTGCTGAATGGCCGCTACTGCACGTTGCACGTCACTTGTTTGTACATCATATGACGTGGTTGTTTTTTGCTTATGGCAGGTTCGGAGTCGGCCCATAGTTGCTCCAGTGTGTAGCCTGGGTTCGGTTCCATATACTTTCGGTTCCATACTGCATGATGGGACCATTGGGGCGCGTCACGGTTGATTTCTACTGAATCCCTTTTCATGTCATATTCTTTGAGCATATCATCTAATTCTTGTAAGCTTGCAGCTCTGTGAGTACAGCATTGTCTGACAGCGCCATCAATGTGGAGTGGCCATCCCACAGGCATATGGGAACAGGAGTCCGTCACCATTTTCCTCTATGATTGTACCCAACATTGGGACATCGATAGTTGCTTTAAGGCTGACCTGTGCACGTTTGCACTTCCATGTGTCAGGTGCTAAGAGACCTCGGCCAGCCAGGAGCTCAAGTGACTGGAATTGTGGTTGGTCAGTCGCTGGTAGCACCTCTTCTTTGATGACTAACTTCAGTCCATGCAGTGGCTGGGGTTGCTCTTTCTGAGGGTCTTGAGGTTGCTGGGATGTAGTGTCTCTGGGTGTTGTGTCTTCAAACCAGGTGGGATGGACTGACTGGACTCCTATGGGACTTGCAGAACTGGTAGTTTTAATGCTTTCTCTGCGCAGGCTATGGTAGACGGGCGGGATCATCCATGCCGGCACAAAGACTGTGATGAACTGCACATTCCAGATAACCTGCAGGTTCTGCGGCTTGACTTCAGGCGTGATACATCTTACTTGACCATCGATCACTCTAGTGTATGATTCAGAGCGATCAAAGGACGCCGTGACTTTCAGGCCTAGATAAAGTTCTCTAAACCAGTATTCCTTAAGCATCATAAAGGAAAGGTGAGGTGCCCTCACTTCCAATACGTGCGAGGCTGGCATTAGTAGAGTTACCATCCATTCAGCTAAGAACTCAATCATTTTGACTTCGAGTTTAGGAAGGATGGCTTGAACTGCTCGTAGTGCACCCGCGATGTCTGGAACATGCCTACGCGAGGGCAATCCAACTGTTCGCTTGGCATACTCGTCAGCAAAATAAAGTCTGCACAACTTTGAGACCCATTGGCTCGGTTTCTCCATGTCTATGG
>CAMXCT020001666.1:127500-130094 GCA_947184155.2 Cladocopium goreaui | reverse complement strand
AAGGTTTTCATGGAATTATGCATTTTTGATGGTTCCAAGATTTTTCAGAAATATGCATTTTGCCATGGGAAAATGCATATTTGTTTGCTTTTCTGCTGGCTGCAGAAAATGCATATTTCATATTTCGTTGATTTTGTCCAAAAACTAAGGTTTTCATGGAATTATGCATTTTTGATGGTTCCAAGATTTTTCAGAAATATGCATTTTTCCATGGGAAAATGCATATTTTTTTGCTTTTCGGCTGGCTGCAGAAAACGCATAATTCCATATTTCTGGAAAAAATCTTGGAGCCATCAAAAATGCATAATTCCATGAAAACCTTGGTTTTTGGACAAAATCAACGAAATATGAAATATGCATTTTCTGCAGCCAGCCGAAAAGCAAAAAAATATGCATTTTTCCATGGGAAAATGCATATTTCTGAAAAACCTTGGAACCATCAAAAATGCATAATTCCATGAAAACCTTAGTTTTTGGACAAAATCAACGAAATATGAAATATGCATTTTCTGCAGCCAGCAGAAAAGCAAAAACAATATGCATTTTCCCATGGAAAAATGCATATTTCTGAAAAATCTTGGAGCCATCAAAAATTTTGCGTGCTGTCAAAAACGCATATTGAAAATGCATATTTTTTTGCGTGCTATTTTTACGGCCGTTCAAAAATGCATAATGGATCTGGCAGGCCAACTTTCCTGATCTGCACGGTCTCCCCAAAAGCCGTCCGGGGGTGATCTTTTGACCTATGTATTCTTAATTTTCAATATGCGCACCATGATGCAAAGACTTTCTGAGTCCAACAACTGCCAGGGAACATCACACAAAGATCACAAAGTCTGGATTGAAATAATGTGATTGAAACACGATTTTCATTTTTTGACCTGGTGCTGACGCGCAACTAACGAGTAGCAGAACTGAACAATCCTAAATGATATACAGACATTCTTGACTCTTGAAAGGCTATCATTTTTCCTCAAGCATTTAGAGTAACATGCATTCAGTGGAGGGTACCTTCACAACATGCATCAACATAAATGCCCCTGATCAGAGCTCCTCTTGCCACATTTTTTAGAATGTTGGCGAAGGAAACTTGCAAAAAATCAGAGAAGTCTGCCTGCATTTTTCCTGGGGCCCAAAGCGCATGTGCATGACCCTGTGCATGTTCTTTTGGTTGGCTTGAATCATATGCATGGCCCTACGCAAAATTTCCTTGTCTGCTTTGGGGCCCCAAAACTATATGCATTCCCAATCTGCAAATGTTATGCATTTTTGAATATATTGCTGGGGTACCCCTTGTGCCTAACAACAACTCATAAATGTACGCATGCATGTGTGTATGTATGTATGCACGCATGCATGTATGTATGCATGCATGTATGTATGTATGTATTCATGAATGTATGTATGCATTCGTGTATGTATGTATGTATGTATGTATGTATGTATGTATGTATGTATGTATGTATGCATGCATGTACGCATGCCTGCATGTATGCATGCATGCATGTATGTAGGCATGCATGTGTGTATGCGTGTATGCATGCATGCATGCATGTATGTATGCATGCATGCATGTTTGTATGTATGCATGGATGTATGCATGCATGCATGCATGTTTGTATGCATGTATGCATGCATGTATGTATGCATGTGTATGTATGTATGTATGTATGCATGCATGTATGTATGCATCCATGTATACATGCATGCATGTATGCATGCATGGGTGCATGTATGCATGCATGTATGCATGCATGTATGTATGTATGTATGTATGTATGCATGCATACCTGTATGTATGCATGCATGTATGTATGCATGCATGTATGTGTGTGTAACATCTGACTGGATAGATGTAAAACGTCCTTCTTTTTCTTTTTTCTTCCCTCTTCTCCCTTCTTAAATAATGCAGGGGGACACAGCATTTCACTGGGACTGTGTCCAACGAAGCTACCAGTGAAATGGGATATCCAGCTTGGCCAGCTGGACGTACCTGCAATTTTTCGTTGCAATTTTGACTGACATGGCATGCGGCCAAGCCTAGAACCGCACAGCTGTATTTTCACTTCACGGTTGTCGCAATCTGGTACTTAATTTCTGTTATCAACATGGCGATCCTTATCTAATTTGCACGTTACAGGATTCAGTTCCTGCCGGATCACTATAATGATCCATTCTTATCTAGTGTGATTCCTATGGTGACTCCGACATGGTGCCATAGGGCCAATTGAGGCAACCCTGTTTGGGGTGAGTGTCGACTGACTTGAACTCCGAATTTACACATTTTAATCTGGTAATTCGTCTAAGTAAAGTGCAACAGTTGGCCTTACCGTTGTGCACCTTTTCACAAAGTCTCGCCGATCCGGCTGTCCCAGGGTTCCTCGCCAACGCAGTTCTTCAACTTTGCAGCCGTGCCGAACATCCAGAAACCTCTTTTTTTCGCAGCAGCTTTTACAGTTACATTACAAGAGACAGAGCGCAGGCAGGTACACGACTTTTAGGTGTGGTCTTCTTTCTTTTGATGGTTCTCTGGTGAGGTGAAACATATTGTGCACCTAATTCGCTGGAACTTGAAAGCCGTTTATGCCAATTGG
>CAMXCT020001666.1:112500-122500 GCA_947184155.2 Cladocopium goreaui | reverse complement strand
GGAAAATAGAGTTGCAATAGAAATTAGCTGTCGACATCTGGGCACCATGCCAGCGTTTTGCAAACAAAGTCTTGCTTGAGCAGTGTCTTAGCGTAGTTTGGTCTTTGTGCGGCATACTACACCAGAGTTTGCCAGCCAAACGACGAATGCGCAAGAATTGAATTGAGGGTCCCTGAATTCGCCGCACCCAAAGGAATGCGCTGGGAAAACATCATGATTTTTACCATGATTCTTGGCCAGCTTGCCTGTCAAAGGTGCACTTCCACACCCTTGGGCTAAGAGTGCCCAAGCGAATCAAAATCATCCGCTGACATGCTGAGCTGAGTCAGGTTGAATTTGGTCAGCTCAAAACACCAACTTGTTTCAAGAAGTCTCCAAGAAGGCCAACACACCGATGAAAGTTTACAGGAGAAACCCTCCAATTGAAGAAGAAATGTCCCTCACCTGGAAATGTCACCACTTTGCAATCGCTGCCGAGGCATTCCATCCTTGGTCAAGAAACGAATTCTACGTACTCTTAATGTGCAAGACTAGCCCAAATACATCGCACAGAAAAATCTGAAGAGAACAAATGAAAACAGCGGACCTGCAAACACA
Source organism: Cladocopium goreaui (assembly GCA_947184155.2). Taxonomy (NCBI): domain Eukaryota; class Dinophyceae; order Suessiales; family Symbiodiniaceae; genus Cladocopium; species Cladocopium goreaui. The sequence goes on along the minus strand of CAMXCT020001666.1, from coordinate 121,903 downwards.
AAATATGTATATTTTACATCATATATATATATATACATATAATTAATCAGTTAGATAATGAATTAATGAACAAACTGATTGATTGATTGATTGATTGACTGATTGATTGGTTGGTTGACTGATTGATTGATTTGTTGATTGATTTACTTGATTGACTAATTATAGTTATTAATAGTTATTGTATGTTACAGTAATTATATATATACACACTTTTATACACATCACAAGCGAAAGTACAAAGGTCCGGAAAATGTTGGTATGTACGATCGTTTGCTTCTCACAGAATCTGTTTCTTCAGTCGTCCACTGCCATTGTATCCAAGACCTACCTCCGACCCATCAAGTCACTGCCGTGGGTATACAGTAAATATACATAAATATACCATATAATTTTGGCAGACGGGGGCCTACCCTGTTGGAAGTGAAGTGAATGTGACTGCAGTCGTTTGTCTCACAAATTTTGCGTGGGGTTTAAACTAATCCGCCCCCTGCCGACAGCAAGGGGAAGCGCGTCAGAGAGGACACTACAAGCAGCAAGGGGAGAAACAGAAGCAGAAGCAGAAGAAGGCGAGCAAAAAAGCAAAGCAAGCCACAAGAGCGAGAAGGTAGCAAGCAAGAAGGAGCAAGAGGCAAGAGAAAGAAGGAGACACAAGAAAAGAGCAAGGTGCAAGAAAAGAGAGGAGAAAGAAAGAAGCTGCAAGAGCAAGAAGCGAGCAAAAGAACGAGAAGAAGCAAGCAGTAAGAGCAAGAACAAAAACACAAGAGGCAAGAGGTAAGAAGCAAGCAACAAGAAGCAAGAGGCAAAAGGAAGACGCAAACGGAAGAGGAAAGCAAGGGTTGTGAAAAAGCGAGAAGAAGCAAGCAGTAAGAGCAAGAACAAACAGCAAGAGGCAAGAGGCAAAAAGCAAGCAAGAAGAAGCAAGAGGCAAAACAAAGATGCTGACGGCAGAGGAAAGCAAGCGCCCGAAGGGGGGGAAACATGAGAGGAAGAAGACCAGCTGCAGCTGGCGGCTGCAGGCTGCAGGCTGCCAGAGCTGGTTTTCCAGAGGTTTCAGACAGCAACGTTAGGTATTGGCACGTGGGCCTCGGAAGCGCGCTTGGGACCAGCGTGGCATGGTGTTTTCCCGTTTCGCATGTGGCCGTCATGAAGCTGTCGACTGGGTTTCTAGAGGTGTTGGAAAGCAACGTTAGGCAGTGTCATGTGGGCCTCGGAAGCGCGCTTAGGACCAGCGTGGCATGGTGCTTTCGCGTTTCGCATGCGGCCGCCAAAGCTGTCGGTTGCAGGCTGCCAGAGCTGGTTTTCTAGAAGTTTCAGAAAGCAACGTTGGGCACTGGCACGTGAGCCTCACAAGCAAGCTTGGGACCAGCCTAGGCACGGCGTCGTTTTCCCGTTTTGCACGCGACCGCCAAAGCTGTCGGCTGCAGGCTTCAAAAGCTAATTTGTAAAACGCTCACCATTGTATGGCCTGTTGCACGGAATCTTGCCTAATAGGACGATACGAAGTTTCTGATTCGCGGGCTGATGTATGGATCCTTCGCAATACCATCTTCTGGTTGGCTCAGCCTTCAGGAAACGACCGCATGGGAATGGCAAGCAAAAGGATATACTTCTTCATTTTTTTTGCCATGAGCAAATTAGCATCTCCCCCTATCGGTGGTTAGGATTTCTGTGTTCACAGGGCGGCTCATGAAAAACAAAGATATCGGTTCATGTCGCCCTCTATCGGACATGAAGATTTTACATACCCATCAGAAACCAACATTCACGCGGATTCGAAAACTAAGATTCGGAAACTAAAACCGCAGATTCGGATTCGGAAACTAAGATTCCGAAACTAACAGACACGGGTTCGGAAACTAAGATTCGGAAAAAAACCGAGGATTTGGACACTAAGGAGGACGGGGGTTCGGAAACTGTGATTCGGAAACTACGATTTGGAAACTAAGGAACGCGGATTCGGAAACTAAGATTCGGAAACTAAAACCGCGGTTTCGGAGACTAACAGACACGCGGAGTCGGAAACTAAGGTTCGGAAACTAAAAAACGCGGATTCGGAAACTAAGCTTCGGAAACTAAAACACGATTCGGAAACCAAGAAACGCGGATTCGGAAACAAAGATTCGGAAACTAAAACACGCAGATTCGGAAACTAAGATTCGGAAACTAAACACGCGGATTCGGAAACTAACAGACACGCGGATTCGGAAACAAAGATTCGGAAACTAAGATTCAGAAACGGAAACTATCCATAGGGAGTTGGAAAGCGGGAGTCGGATACTAAAACCGGGGAAGCACAGGAACAGGGAGTTGGAAATGCGAAACTCGTGCTGAAAGGGGATTGGATTACAACTGTTCAACATGTTGCTTTTGAATCTGAATATTCATGCGCAGTCCCTCCCCCTATGTTAGATGGTTGCAACTTCCAAGCCAGCACCAGCAAAATGGTGTATCCTTGCGGACAGTCCAAGCCCATTTGAAATTCCGCATGGGGGTGGGAAATTTGAAATCATCTTATCCTTGGGATAAAGTTCCATGGGGGTGGAATTTTGATATCATCTTATCCTTGTGAAAGTCCAAGTCAATTTGAAGTTCCATGTGGGTCGGAACTTTGGTATCATCTTATCCTTGTGGACAGTCCAAGTCAGTATTGGCTTGCAATTTTAATGTCTCAATACTAACAACAGAAGACCCTGCTCCTCTACGCTCTCGCGACATCCGTCGTCTAGTTGACGTTTAACGTCCATTTCATGCGAAAGGGTTGCGATAACTAAAATCGCAATTTTACCTCAGTTTTTGACGTCCAACGTCCATGTCGTGCGAAAGGGTTGCGATGGACTAACTAAAATCACAATTTTACCTCAGTTTTTGACGTCCAACAGCCATTTCGTGCGAAAGGGTTGCGATGGACTAACTAAAATCGCAATTTTACCTCAGTTTTTGACGTCCAACGTCCATTTCGTGCGAAAAGGTTGCGTTTCGTGGCGCTCCAGCGGCACCGCCCCCGCCTTAAGAGAGAGTTAGAAAGAAGAGCGAGGGAAGATCCGCAGATGTGAAGGTGCGAGGAAGTAGATCTGCAGATGTGAAGGTGTGAAGATGTAGATCTGCAGATGTGAAGGTGTGAAGATGTAGATCTGCAGGTGTGAGGGTGTGAAGATGTAGATCTGCAGATGTGAGGGTGTGAAGAGGTAGATCAGCAGATGTGAAGGTGTGAAGATGTAGACCTGCAGATGTGAGGGTGTGAAGATGTAGATCTGCAGATGTGAAGGTGTGAAGATGTAGATCTGCAGGTGTGAGGGTGTGAAGATGTAGATCAGCAGGTGTGAGGGTGTGAAGATGTAGATCAGCAGATGTGAAGGTGTGAAGATGTAGATCAGCAGATGTGAGGGTGTGAAGATGTAGATCTGCAGATGTGAGTGTGTGAAGATGTAGATCAGCAGATGTGAAGGTGTGAAGATGTAGATCAGCAGATGTGAGGGTGTGAAGATGTAGATCAGCAGATGTGAGGGTGTGAAGATGTAGATCAGCAGATGTGACGGTGTGAAGATGTAGATCAGCAGATGTGAAGGTGTGAAGATGTAGATCAGCAGATGTGAGGGTGTGAAGATGTATTACAACGGCTGCTTTTTTACGAAGAACCCTTCGCAGGCGCTCTCGGGAAAAACTGCCTTGTCGGGGTTAGGGCAGAAGCTGTTAGGGTCAGCCGAAACGCTTGTAAGGGTTAGTAGTGCGTCTCCCCTCAAAAGTGATACTGGGCTGGATTCTGCGCCAATTCTCAGTGCGGCTTCGTCACTTTTCCTGGAAATGCTGCACCTCTTGGAGTGGCACCAAGTGATCCTCTGTGCCATGGAGGATCAGGGTAGGTTGCGGCAAGTGACCTTGGTTGATCATGGTGTCTTGGGTCGTGGCTTGTCTTGAAAATCATTTTTGATTTCCTTAACCTGCCAAATGACAGGACATGCACCTGCTCTTTCAAATGTTTGCGAACGCACACTATCACAAATTGTCTTGAGTTTATTCAAGTTGTTTATTGAGATTGGATGTCACCTCAAGAGCCAATTCGTTCCCAAGCAGCCTTGGGCCGAATGGATTCACTTTATGAATTTGTAGGATGTTGCACGCCATGAATTTTACCTTGCGTCCATGACAAAAGATGAGAAGCAAGCTGAGGTCTCCCGACGAGCGCGCAGGATTGGCGATTCGTCATCTAACGTTTCCTTCCCAAAACGCCATCGAAGGGCACTGGAGCCCAGCCATGTGCCTCAGGAGACCCCCCTCGGTATCTACCTTTTATCAGAACCCCAGCACTCAACGGCAAACTAATTAAACAACTATGTCACACTGTCGTTATCCAACTGATGGCAACTGTCTACCATTTGAAAGCAGTACAGAACTTTGATTCTTCAGTCTTGCAGAGATTATTGGCCAGTCTTCCATTGATTCGAATGAAAGAGATTGGGCTGCATGTCTCACAGGGCTTCCACCAACAAAGCACACCATCGACGCTCTTGCCAGCGTTCTCGGAACTGCAGGTCCAACACTGGATTGAAAAGCAAAAGCCTGAGCAATTGCTGCAGACTTCTAGGTTTGGCATGATTCTTTTTTGTGTGAAAACTTGTAGGGGCTCAAATCCCACATGTATCACGAACAGGGAAACGTCTGACAAAACAAGGTGTCACAGAGACTGATTCTGAAGCTGGCAACAAGAATGGAGAAGTATCAGGATAGGAGAAAGGAGACTTCAGGCAAGCGAGCGAGGTTGTGACAAGTCAAAGCGTCAAAGTCCTGAACAAGAACAAGGAAAACAATCCCAAAGCAAGCTCCAAAGCGGCAAAGGAACCCAGCAAGGCCAAGGCCAGGTTCTTCGGCGCCCAAGGCTGCCATTGCAGCAGTGTGGCCACCGCTTGATGCCCCTCAGGATGTCACGGAGGCCGATGTTTTGTGGAAACATCACAGGAGAACTTGAATCGAACTTGACTCCTACAAGTCTTCCGGAACACTCATGGCGTGTTGCTACTACCAAGGAAATGATGAACAAATCTGCCACAGCACTGCCAGCACTGGCAGCACTGGCAGCACTGGCAGCAATGGCAGCACCTGCCTGCAAGGACAATCTTTTCTCGGTCGAGGCCAAGGTCGTCTGCTTTGTCCTTTAGATAGTTCACGCAGCGTCTGGCATCTTCGACGCTCTCGAATGGCACCTTCAGGAGAATGCAGTCAGCGTTCTGACTTTCAGTGTCTTTTGTGTTTTCAGAGTTTTCTACTGCTTTTGCCAATCCTTGCCCATGTCAAACAGGGTGGAACGTGCTTTCCCTACTCGTGTTTTGGAAAAAAAAACTGACACCTCTGTTTGGGTTCAGCGCCTTCGAGCGAGGATGTGTCAATAGGCAGCTCACTTCACAACACGCAGTGGGGATACCATAATGGTGCGACACGGCCTTTCAGGGACAACAGGATGGTTGGAAAATCTGATGGCATGAAGTCGCACTTTCTGCGCCTGACATCAACCAATCGCCGGGACAATTTCCTTGTTGGCATCTACTTGCACCCAATGCAAAACTAATGCCAAGGACCAAACCTTATTCAATGCTTGGTCCGATGAAACTAGCTGGGAACAGCTCACTAACGGCATACAATTGTAAATCTATAAGCTGTAGATCCCCGCTGTGTTTTCTTCTGTCTAGGACTCTAGGAACTCCAACATTTACATTGTCTCAGGGATTTGGGACTGTCAAGAGTGACATTGCAGGCTAATTATTTGTTTTTAAAAATGACGCTGAATCTCTGAAACTGCTTGTGGAAATCGTATCTCAGGTCCACCTGCTCACCCTGTAATAGCGATCGGCATGGTGTGAAATGATGAGTCAAAAGTCAAAAGGGTTTGGTAAACATGGCCACTGCGAAGAATTCCCAGAAGTTGAAAATGTTGAAACAAGGGAAGAAACAATGTTCCAGTAGCTTGTTCGCGCGCGCTCACCAGGAAGCCATTTGTTTCAGATGTTCAGCCAGTCATGATCATGTTCTACTTTTCCAAATTTCTTGGGATCACAGCCCGGTTGCCCCATTTTGCTTTGCAATAAAAAGCCATGGCATGCAAGACTGTCTCTAATCCTGGGCTATTTAAAATGTTCTGCATTGCCAAAGGGTCTATGTGCGATTTGAAAAAGTCACAGTTGCTTGAACAAGTTCAGAGCGTAGCGTCAAGAGTGTCTTCCGGTACTTGATAAACTTAAGAGCGTAGCATCTGAGAGGGCTGCAAATTACTTGATAAACAGCGTCTTCCAAGTAATTAAAAAAGTTAAGAGAGTAGTGGCGTAGCTTCCCTAGCGGGCTCCAAGTTACTTGAAAATGTTAAAGGGTAAAAACGAGTGATTTAATCAACGCGCAAGGCAAAAAGACATTATTAGCCCCCACCCGAACCCCCCAAACTACCCCCTGCCACCCCCAACAAAACACTGCCCACAGTGCACACAGTGAGGAAACATGAAGACAAACTCGCCGTGCCGCCCTATGGAACGCGCACAAGAACGCTCGCAGACAACCTAACGGAAGGAACACCAATGTGCCGTAGTCCAAGTACTCGAGCAGCATTAAAAGCAAGGTGTGACGGTTTTCCAACTGCAATGTACAATACATCCACGTTACATCCTAGCCAACTCAATTCGTCTTGAAGATCTTGAAGAAGTTCTTCTATGAAGAAAACATCAGGTCTCTGTTTCGTCATGCTTCTTCCATGCCACCCTGGAAGGTCTGTCCTTGGCATATGGATAGACTTGGGATGGTGCACCACCAAGAAATCCGCCTGTGCAACGTGGTGTCACGGACGCAAATTCTCAAACAGTGCAGCAAAAAAATGTGCCGTTCAACCAAATCCAAGAGAGCCCCCGGCCTCCATGCAAGAACACCACACAGCCCTTCTTGCTTTCTTGGCGTTCTAAATGGTCAGACTGAAAGTACGGGGCGGATGGCTGTAGAAAGTGCAGCTTGAGGCCGGTCTGAGAATAGGTATGCACCTGGATCACGGACACAAAGTTGAGACTGTTGGCACGATGTCTGCTGAGATCCAGGGCTTCGGAAGATTAGAAGCTTGAGCTGCTTGAACTATATAACGATATATAGCGACATTTATGGAAATTCAAGGAATTCGTGCCAAATCTTGGCCGTGACGGCTAGTTGAAAATCTTCACTGCTCTTCCTATGGGGGCCCTTGAACCACCCTTCCGAGCCTCACCACCAAGGGTGGAGACGAAGTGCTGCTCTATTTTCTTCCTGGACAAGGAAAAGCTCAGAAATCATCAGAAACCGGTGTTTCATCTCAAGCGTTCATTCACAAAGCCAGCATGAGGCCCCGCAAGTGAAGGATCAAGAGCCAGCTTCTTCATTAGTCAGTGGCAACCAAAGTGAAAACGCGACTTGAAACCTTCTTCTATTTTTCGTTGAGAACCTTTTACACACTCAGAGCTCAGGCTTTCACATCCTGTGGCAACGGCGCTTGCAACAACAAACCTTCTTCAGCGCTAGCTCATCTCTAAATCACTTCCAACACAGCAGCGCTACTCATGCCAAACCTTTTGCCCTCGGCACACTGGCGAAGTATCGATGCATTCAACCATATTCAAAAAATATCTGTATAAGTTTTATATAAGAACGTTTTCTAGTCACCTGATCTTCATGAGATAAAAGGCCTTTGGATCCTTTGGCCTGTGTGTTCCAGTTCTCCACCGGTTGTGCCTTAGGAAGGCACCGGCAAAGACTCCCGGTAGTTCATCTAACCAAGGATTGCCCAGATCGCCAGACGCCAGCTCACAGCTGGCCATAGCCGCCATGGCAGCAGTTTAGGCTGCACAGAATGCCAAACGTATCGTCGTAACGTATCCAAACTTCACACCTGGATCATCCTGGATCTCTTTTGCAAATGTGTAACAAAGGAAAGGCATGTTGAACCATTTCAGCTTGCTATGTCTCTGTCATAGACAATGCCAGCAAAGAATGCTGAGCTATGACATTGCCACATGCCTTCATTCTGTTAAGCAATAATTGTTGTGAGATCCTGTGCTGCATACCTGTCGTGTAAACCTGAATTAAAGTATCTATGTCTCAACTTGTGCAAATGCATGTTTGGCCGCAAGCGTCATATATTCATCTGACCGCCCTGTATTTATTTAGCCTGCAAATGCTGATCGGAGTCAAAGGAAACTATATAGGTATCTTTTCGCCTGACTTCATGCCTCAAATCATTCCGCCTGAGGCATCGTCAATCTTCAAGTGGACAAGAACGGTCTTCGCAGAAATAAATTCAGAAACAACCTCTGGCCCCCTGTCAAAGAAACAGAACAACTTTTTCTTGTGAAATTGTTCATGAACCTGCTCTTCCAGCTCAAGAAATGCCCCAAACGCTTGTGCTTCATTTGTGCTTCAATCACCCGCGGTCCAAGTGCACGGTCTTTGTTTCTTCTGCATTTTCTACACACTTGGACCTCAGAGCAAGATGAGTCTGGGGCGATGTTACGCGCCTTTGGTCGTGTCCACTCGTGACAAGTCGCAGCGCATCAAGTTTGTCTGCGTGTGAATTTGCATAATTATGCAAGACTTTGCACAAGGATGTGTTCAATTTTATCGGCTAGTGAATTTGCTCTAGTTTCAACAAATGTGCGTGGGCCACGGGTCAGAACCCCGAAACTGGGATGGTTCGGATAGAAATGATTCTTCAGGTCCCAGAGCCGCAAATATCGACACAGGCCCAAATCACAGGAACATTGTCATCAATTGGAAGACAATCTGGAAGACAAAGCAGAAATGGAGGGACCAACGTTCATGTTTGTTTACACGGTATTTAGGTGCATTCAGCACATTTGACAGCCATTTAAACACTTCCTTCCAGAAATCAGCATGTGCAAAGAATCCAACCATGCGACGATGTCAAAGTCTCTAGGTCTGCGGCTGAGCCCAGAAGCGTGCCAGTTCCTGACTGTTCAGAGATGCACAAATGACTTTGCTTCCTTTCAAGTATCACTTTGCAAAATTTTGCAAATATGAATAATATGAACATATCATCTTTATTTCATGTCCTCGCCATGGCGGAACCTGTCTCCATTCACGCTGAGCCCTGTAGTTACCCAGATGCGACAAATGAACTGTTCCCAGTGGGAAGGGATGCTTCTTGATCTCATGAGAGGTTAGGTCCGGTTAGGTAACGCTGTGGAAACTCTCGGCATTCAATATCAAACGGAGCACAGACAGGTATGAACACGCAAAAATATGCATGTATCTACATACATACATACCATACCATACCATACCATACCATACCAAACCATACCAAACCATACCAAACCATACCAAACCATACCAAACCATACATACATACATACATACATACATCCATCCATCCATCCATCCATACATA
>CAMXCT020001666.1:72500-110000 GCA_947184155.2 Cladocopium goreaui | reverse complement strand
GCTATATAAACCTATGATTTGTGCATGCAGTGCATGCCTGCCTGCCTGCCAGTCTGTCTGTCTGTATTATGCGTGCATGCATCGATGGGCCGCCTGCCTATCTACCGACCTACCTACTTTATATATATATATACGTATATATCATATGTCATATATTATATAGTATATATCATATATATATAAGATATCATACATTATATATATTACATATTGTATATTGCATATTATACATATCATGTATCATATATCAAATATCATATGTCATATACTATATATTGTATCTTATATTGTAATATATATTATCATATATTAAAAAATATCCTACATACTATATAGTATACATCAAATAGTGTACATTATATAGTATATATTATATTGAATATTAAATGTTATATGATATGATATATGATATGTTGTATAGTATATATTATATATCATATATGAAATGTCAAATATTATATTGTATATATTGTACATTCTATTCTATTCAATTCAATTTAATTCTATATAATATATTATATTATACTATATATTATATTATACTATACATTCTATTATATTATACTATACATTATATTCTATTATATTATAGTATATTATACTATACATTCTATTCTTTTCTTTTCTGTTCATTTATATTATATCATATTATACATAATATATTATATATACAGAAAGGGACGCCACCAGGGCCCACAAATCACATACTTGCAATTTTGCTGATTTTTAGTTATTTTCTTTTTTATTCTTGCTGTTGTCAATGAATTCTATTGGAAGGATATGTATATATGTCTACATTTCATCAAAGACATGTATCTATTTATATAAGCATGTGTTTCAGTGACGCTACTCCCGGGGGGGAGGTCGAGCCAAAAAAAAATATATATATATATATACGCTACTCCACGGGGGGAAGAATTTGTTTTTTGTTTTTTTCCTCCCCCCCTCCATATACATGTATATATATTTTTTGTTTTTTGCTTAACACCACCCCCTACTCGCTGTGAGACGAAAATGCGCAGAATGTGACCATTGGGGACTAGATCGATGCCAATGCCAAGTTCAAAAAAAATGGAACACATGGGGACAAGTACAGGGGACACCTGGGGGAGAAGTAAAGATACAAAAGGGTGACAAATAGGGACAAACAAAGTGGGAAACATAAGATAGAGACACTCAAAGAGGACAGAGTAGAGATAGACATGGAAGATGACAAAGTAGGGACAGACATGGAAGATAACTAGAGGCACACAAGGAGGGGGATACAATATAAAGACACAGGAGAAGGGGGGGAAACAAAGTAGGAACATGCAAGGGGGGTGGGGGGCAAAGTAGGGACAGATTAGGTACATGCAAGGGCACATAAGTGTTTCAGTGCTTCAAGAGGTTATGGTCCTAGGTATGGTATACAATATGTCTATATACCATATAAATAGCAGTCTTCAAGTAGATATTGATGTCTCCAGAGCTCCTTGTGATATAGGCAGCATGGATGTTGCATATGCCATAGCCATATGCTGTATCAGCACACCCAAGGTGCATATGTGTTTAGCATGCCACTGTAGCCATATTAAGTGTACATATATATATATATATTGATGAACTTGCATGTTCCTTGGTCGTACTACTGTATGCATCTATGATGTGAATGGTGCATACAAGTAGTGCATGCCAATACATACACACATTTTCCACATGTAAGTTGCATATGCAATGGAATTCTTCTAGGATTGACTGCAATAAAGACTCTTTGGTTGCAACTGACTTTGATCATAAGAGTTGGCACATGGCAAGGGCAACTCCAACTTACCCGTTCTCCAAACATATAGGTTTTTCCTGCATGTTTCACGGTAATTTGCTATGCCACTGCACATTTATGCAGATACCCTGTTACCATAATTGTTTGGCTGTGCTTTTATGACAGGATGAGTAACATATGACTGGATGAGTAACACCCAAAAAGAATTAAGACTGTTTATAAAACTGAACAGAAAACAGCTATGACACAACACATTGGACTAGGAAGTAGCATCTCCCAGAATGCATTCGTATGGAAAGGGGTCCCTTCTCCATCCTTTTGATCAACACTCACTCCTGTTCTTAGCTCTTTGATCTATATACTGTATGAAAAGTTTCAGGTGTTGTTTGTGCTTCAGTGGGTGAATGGTTTCAAGCAGTATGCAAGCACATTGCCACAAGTGTGCAGTAGATATACAGTAGAAATGGCAGCTTCAAACATGCACTGATATCTAGAGGGTTTCTTGTGATAAAAGCAATACCTTTTTTTTGCAGATACCATAGCCATTTACTGTGTCAACACATCCAAGCTGCATATGCACTTAGAATGCAACTATTTTATATATACATGTTTCTTATATAGTACATACAGTTATAGAATGGGTTGCATGTAAGTCACCTATGCCCTTACAGGCACAAGTTTTGTAAATTTGTCCTGCATATGCAATGGTATTCTTCCAGGCTTTAATGCAGAAACAGCTCTTTGCTTAAAATATTGGTTGATCACAAGAGTTGGCAAATTCCAAGGGCACTTCCATTTCCCCCTTGCTTCAGAAAAGGCGTTTCCTGCATATTCCATGGTAATTTGCTGTGTCACTGCAAATATAACGGCATACATTTTAGAATCATAAATGTACTCATGACTGCGGGTAAAACTTAAATTATGCCAGTATAAGTTTATCATGGTATCCAAAAGGGCGCACAACCAAGTAAAAAAAACACCTATGCAACCTTACCAAGCAATTGTATCTATAGCATGGCAGCCTTGTTTTGTGCATCTATGCAGCAAGTTACCATGAAGTATACCAAAAAAATATTGCAACTACTTGAGCAGGGACAGTAGATTGGAATTTGCACTTTCCTTTGCTAAAAGAGTTCCACTGGAACTGTCGTGTCAACCAAAAGGCGACCTGGCAGTCCAATAGCAAAAACCACCAATGCAAATACCAAGTGCTATGTACATATATATATATATATACCGTCTTTGCAATAGCTGTATACCTAGGTAGTACCTATATTTTAATATATATATATATATATATGAAGTAACAACTGACATCATGAATCTAGCTGTATACCTAGGTAGTACCAACTGACAAATCCTATGAACTTAATAAATATCACACTAAAGGTATGCAGTAAATGATTTAAAAAAAAAACAAAATATATGAAAAGAAAAAACATAGAATGAAAAACACTGAAAAACATGGACCCTGACAACGTCTCACTCTCTATATATAATACTATATATATATAATTATATCATTATATATCATATACTATCTATCATATATTTTAAATCATATATCATATATTTTGTACTATAATTTTAAAGATTATATGTAATATATATATATATGTGCGACGGTCAAAACTCAATTCATGTGGTGAGGTCATGGCATCGCTTCATAAGGCCCCCTATCGCTACACACAGTCCCAGCACCCTTTTCACCAACTAGGCAGAATTGCTGCTAGAAGAGGAGGATCCAGATGAGGAATCGGATTCTTATTCCCCTTGCGATGGTATCTCCAGGGAAATTCAAACTTTTACTTGATCCCCAAGGCTGACGTCGACAGCTTCAGCTAGACACCAGCCGGACTCACTGCAGGTCATCTGACCTCGGAGGCTGCCCTTGGCTTGTGTTGGCTTGTCTTGGCTTGTCTTGCCTGTGCTGCCTTGTTTCCGGCGCCTTTTTTTCTTCACCCCGCCTCCTTTGCAACCTAATACCACGCCAAGATGAATCGGCAAAACCCTGACCAAATGAACCCTTTAAGAACTAACCCAGTAAGAACTTGAGGGTACCCTTGTTCATACTTCCCATATTTTTCCACCTATAGCACAAGTTGTATAGTTTCAAGTGACCATGTGGGGTACTCCCTAATTTCATGGATTTCAGGTATCGCTCTGGGTATCGAGGGGTATCGCTTCGGGCATCGCTACGGGGAACAGAAAATGTGTGATCTCAGGTGTATGTTTCAAGTGACACGAAATTCTGACAAGCTCCATGTTGCAATTCTACTCCTGGACAGTGGCTTTGGAGAAGCGTCCGTGACCGCACAAGGATGCTTTTTCAACATATCTCAGCACGGTCACTATCTGAATCAACATCATCACCATCACCATCATCATCAGCATCATCACCATCATCAAGCTCATGATGCGTTATGAATTAGTTTCTTGCATACCTTATAGATCAGCATACCCCAATATATCAATATTGTTTAATGTAACTATCTCATATATACTTGACGGCAGGCCATCTTGCAACTACCCAGGAAGACCAGCCCACTGCGACTGCTCCAGTGTCGCATTCTGACATCAAAAGATTGGAAAGTCATGCGCCCAACAGGAAGCTTCAATCATAAACAAAGTCTAAAAAGAGGTATCGCTACATAAGGCCCCCTATCGCTACACACAGTAAATCACATATTTTGAGTAGTGATGGCGGATCGTAATTGAAGCCTTTCATAGCGTCTTTTGACCCTTGCTCATATATATATATATATATATTTATATATATACACACATTCAACACTCATATACCTGTATAATCTATTCATGTGTATATCATCCTCGCTGTAATTTCAAGATGAACCTGTTTAAACCCAAAAACTTGCCACCACAGTGCCTCATGCAAACTGAAGCCCATTGCAACGAGGCAGGGGCCGGAAGCTAGCCACTTAGCTACTTGCACCTATCTGCAATGCAGGTGCAACGCCCCAGAATTGGCTCAAAGTTGGCAGCGGACGGTCTGACCTGAAGATTGTCAGTCTAGCATCAGAGAAGTGCCTTTGATAGATCTTGACAACTCAACATGCTAATTTCGTGTCAAATGCAACTCGCAAGTGCTTACACAAGCCTGACATTCAACGAGCACAGAACGCTGGGACATCTAGTATTTCTCATTGACGGATGACTCTCTCTCTCTCTCTCCGCTGGAGACCTCATGAAGACTTTTGGAAGGACAGTTACAAATGGCCAACTGATTTCATGCCCATGCAGCTGCAGCGGCGGCTGCACCCATGGGAGGTGCAGGGACACCCTCAAGGGCAAACAGCCAAGCCTGTGTGAAGTAAGAACCGAATAGCTACCGCTCTCTGGGAACTCTTTGGTACACTTGTGCACCATGAAAATGAAAATGTATGTGCAAGTCAACGGACCTCCCATGCCATTTGATGTGATAGCTCGAATAGCAACTCTGCAGCACCATTTTCCGCCCCAAAGGTTTGATTTTGCAGACCTCAAGCCATTGCTCGAAGCTGACTGATCTGACTGCATAGAACTGCCCAGTACGAAGTAGTAGTACTGCTGCCCCACCGTCATGGCTTCTCGACTCAAAGGTCAAGTTGAAGCTGCCAAGGCCTTGCCTGCCAGGTTGTGTTGTGAGACTTGCGGTTACTTGTTGTTTGGAGTAGTTTCTTGACATGTTTTATGTAGACTTGTCAAGTGTCGACCTATTCTTCTTTTGAGATTGGCCTGAACTGTTTGGTTTGTCCTGTCTCCAGAGCTAGGACAGCTGTCCAACGGCCGAAGTGTTGAGAAAGACTTTGAGATCGGAAACCATCTGTGTGTGTGCGATATTTCAATTTATACTATGTATGTGTATGTATAATCATACAACAGTATATAACAGTAATCTATGTTTATTTATTTACATGTCTGCATGTGTGTGTGTGTGCGTGTCAGCTTCTGTGTTAGGTATGTGCGCATGTGTGTGTGTGTGATTGAATGTGTGATTGCGTGTGTGATTGCATGTCTGTGTCAAGTCTGCGTCCACGCGCATATGTGCTGACGTCATGTTGAGATCGGCTGTTTCCTGGCATGCTTTGATTTATCGGCCCTATTTGATTTGAAACTTTTTTGGGTGTTTGCTGTGGAGCGTTTGATGTCTTTCTGAACCATGAGGTGGCATCTTGTTCCTGGTGTTGCAGTTCTTTGGACGTTTTCCGTAATTACATGACTATCGGTGCGATTGTTCGTCATTCTTGTCTTTTGTTTGACGACAAGACATCGTTGAACGCTACAGTATGCTTCAACATGCTGCATGCCCATGCACCCAGATGCCCCTGCCTCATCCTTCAACCAACCCGACAACTCCTTGCTGAGTTCAGAGCTAGACATGAAGGCTGGACAGCTGGCACACTTCTGACACACTTGGCAAACTTGCACACTGTGCGGCAGGCACTGCACACCTCTTCAGGTAGTTGGAAGAAGACTAGTTGCATCTCGACCTCCAGTCGAACTCTCCGAGATTGGCTCGAGGCCCAGGGTGGATTTTCACTTTTCACTCCGGGCCAAATTTCCAAGTACGGCCAGGACCAAATAAAGGAGAAAAAAAAAGCCCAAGTGATTTTGACAAGACACGTTACAAAATCCCACCTGGGATCCAGAAAACCTTCACCGGTTTTGGGGGTGAGGCTTTGGAAACCAGTTTGAGTGGTTGAGTAAAGCAGGACAAAGGGCAAATGGCCGAAGAGTTTGACACTGGCACCATTGGCACCATTGGCACCATTGCTGTTCCTTGTTCACACACAAGTTGCATGATGTTGCATGTCCCCTCAAGCTGCACCTCAGAAGGGTCACACCTACACGTTTTGCTAGGCTTTGACTCTTTGACTGCTGAAAAACCCGATAAAACCCGTCTTGAATCATTTGAATCATGAGATCATCAAGAGATGATCATGAGATCGTCATGATCGTCATGAGATCCAATGAGATCATGAGAGCCCTGGGGACTCCCTCGAACTGTCTCCAACATATTCCGACACATTTTAAACCTTCAAAAATGTGGCCTGCCGCCTTCGGAGAGGAAGCGACCAAAGCCACCTGAGGGATCGAAGATGCTCAGTTTGTGACTTTGATGTTTGTGACCCGATCACTTCACAGATGTTTCACCTATGGGCCAAATTACTTGCACGAGCCCTTCAACAAAAGCAATCTGTTAGCCGAAATGACAACGTGTTACTCTTGCAATTGCAATACCCAGGACACCATCCCATTCTCTGTTCTGCTGGGGCAATTCAGGATTCGCGAAAGATAAGAATGACTCTGTAGCCACGTCCTATCGGCACAACGGGGCAACCACTTAGACTTCTTCCTTCGAACTGAGACCTCAAGCTCTTAGACGGCATGAATTCTGAAAATCTTTCTTTTTAAAGAAAAAGTATATTTAGACTTGATTTATTTGCTACTTTCCTGCCCGCACCTTTCCCCCTCCTGCATTCATTTGCAAAACGGGCCCTCGAGCTGCAGGGAATTTGCTGCACAAGTCCCAAAGCCTGAATCAGCTGCGACATGCTGCGACAGATCCAACATACCAAGCTATAATATGCTATAATCATTATAAAATCAAATATCATAAGAATGCATAAGATATGATACAATGTCATAAGATCCAATTTGATGTTTGAAGTCTGCATGCTTTCGACAAGCAAGCTTAGGCGCTCTTCAGCGCCTAGTTTGTTTGGCATGCCTACAACAAACACATACAAACACCAGAAAACAAAGCACTTTCTGCAACATTCTGCAACTGCATCTCTGTTCTAAATTCTGCATGCTTCAAACTTAGCAACTAACTCTTCTATCTCCTGGCGCAAACAGAACTCAGACTAAGCAGTACTAAGCCATGTGCAGAATCGATTTTGCGATCTTGCTCGTAGGCCAGTTGAAAGACAATCGACCTGCTAGTGTCTGAACACAGACCATGAGTGAAATTATTCACTCTGTCTGCCACTGCATAAGTGCTGGCAAGAATTATGCTGGACTGGTCCTTTTTGAAAGGTCTGTCTCTTGGGTCTCTTGGGGCTTCTGTTTGTTCATTCCCTAGGAGTCCATTCAATTTTACAGTCTGTGGTGCATCTGCCCGCCTTTGGGCTTTGACCCTTCGTAATGAATGGATCTAGATGACTTTTGACATCTGTTGACAGTTGCTCGTGGATTATCTTCAATGTGGTCCAATTGAGAGCATTGCTTCGACCTCAAGTATGAGAGGGCTTAAGTTGAGAGTGGTTGGTGTCCATCGGCGTCAGTGCATACACCAACATCTACTCAGAGCCCTGCCACAACGCCTCAGTTCCACCCATTGTCATGCATATAGAGGCTGGCTTCTTCTCAGCGCATGTACTTTGGCCTCTTCCTTTGGTGCTAGAGAAATATAGAGAAATATTCTCACCGTGAAATGCATGTTTGAATGATGAGATCGAAGCATGAAAAGGCTATAACGCAGAAACTCAAGGCAATAATACTCCACATTGTGCGAGCAATCGTTGTTTTTGTGCTCCGCACGATCCTGACACTTCCAAAGCTAAACATGTAGCAGAGGAGAGCATGACAAGGTCATGTCCAAGATCAAAGTGACAGCGTTACTGCAGGAAATATTGAAGCTATCTGCTGAGCTCTAGCTGAGCTCTAGCTGCTTTTTTCACAATGCTCTGACCAAACTGCCCGATCTTTGGATTAGACTTGCATTGTCAGCTCAAAATCTTTGCGAGTTAAAAACTCACATGCTGGGGCACAGGAAACTCTGTACAAGTTCGAATAGGACTTGGTCCGAGGAAGGATCCCCTCAGTGCCTACATGCCAAAAATAAATTTCGGAAGGGCAAAATCTCCAACCATTTGGGCAGCTTCAATCAGAACCCATATCTGCGTGCTAGACTCTGCAAGACTCTCGTTTATTTTTGGCATGATATGCCACCGTGCCACCTGTGAAAGAACCACAAGGCACCACAAACGTTGGCACCCATCCATGAAGCAGCTGAGTCTACTGGTAAGCAAAGGAGCAAAAGAGCAAAGGAGCAAACCAAATGATTCGAACAGCATAGAATGACACTTGGAGCAAAAAGGTGAGCATCTTCACAAACACGCGTTCGCTTCCTTGGGACCAGATTGCCTTCTTCTTTTTGAGTTCTTTTTGCAAAGGGTGCTTGTAGAGCACCTTAAAACCAGACTGCTCTAAATTCTGGGCATCCAAATGTCCTTCGCTACCGGCCTTGACCCAATTTCGCTGCGAACAAGCTGAATCAACTTGAACCAAGCACGTCTTTCTATTCGACTGCGTTACAAATCTCAGACAATGTCAGCAGCTGTCTTTCACAAATCGCGTCGCCAGTTCGAGAAGGTTCTGCCTCGAATTCAATTGCTTTTATCCACCGAGTCATATTACTACCTTCTAGACATCACGCATCATTTGCATTCATGCAGAATTGACAATTTTGGTATACGCCGGGGTTGCATACTGATCAACTCAGCTTATTCTCGTTGGACCCATTGCCCAGTGTAATGCGCTCCAAACTCTACATCTGACTCTCTGTATACTTTGCAATTGCAATGTCTGGATTCTGTGGACTTGTCCGATGTCCCGGATGTTTTGGATTCTGCAACAAATCCATTCCAAGAGACAAAATGTGGTTCACACCTTTACCTCAAATAATAGCGCGGGACTGCACTATTTCAAGATCAACGGCATCTTCATCTCAAGGAATGGCTTCTGCAAACAGCTCCGAAGATTTCAATCGAAAGCAGCTACAAACATACGAGAGAGGGGTTGAAGAAGGAGCCTATCTCGATCCGGTCTTCTGGAAAAGGAAGCTCGGACAATCATAAACAGCCAACTGAACAATACATAAGCGATTGATGTTGCTTGTTGTTTTCAAAATTCGAACGTCGAAAACTCTATACTCTATACCACAAGTGCTTCTACGAGCATCACACCCAAAGCGTTTGGGCTAGAGGGCGCTTCCAACAAAACCCCTGTCACAAACCCGAAGCTCACCTGCTCTTTCAGCCAAGGCTTTTAAATATGAGTTCGGGCGATCTTCACTGTGTCACACCCTGAACTGAATCAGAATAAAGCATACTCAGTGCACGGCTATTTCAGCTAGGGCACCACTGCAGCCACCACAGTAGAGAGCAAAGCAGCCACGGCCAAGAAAAAGCAAAAGAAAGGCATCGCTAAGGAGAAGCCACCTTCCTGCACAACAGGACCCACACAAAGGAATACCCGTTTGTCTTCAACTGCGGCAGCTGAAACATAAGGAAAGCAAAAGTTCACTCCTCGCATCCTCCCCTTGAAAGAGCGCTTATATGGAGTGAACCCCAACATCACTCCCAAGCAAGTTGCACGTCACAAGTTCATCAACAATTGTCTGTGCCTTTCGCAACGCACCCAGCGCAACCGTAAAGATTGCCTGCCATCAGTTGACGTGTTACAGAAATAGCTGGCTCACCAAGACAAGGATTTGGCAAGACGCAGCCTTGTTTACAAATGCTCACAAACACATCTAGTCTAGACCTGTCAGTGTGTCATGAGCTGTTCTTCTCCCGCTTGGAATGGCCAAGATTGGCCAAGTTTGCTGAATGCTACTGTCATCCCAAAGCTCGCGCCTGGCCAAGACCAAATAGGCTGTCCAGAAGCCCGAAAGACTTGCCGCAAGAACCTATCAATCACAGAGTGCGCATGAGAGTACATACCATTCCAGCTCCAGTCCGCAGATGCATCTGGCGAATTTATCTGTTCAAGAATCTATGTCATTGTGTGTCTGTGAGACCTTCCTTTGTGGTTTTCGCAATCTGACCTGTTTTGTTTGGATGCACCGACTCAGCACATCCACTCAAGTGAAGGGGAGTACATCGTCTTTTCACTTGGAATCCAGTGGCTGCTGGTTTTGCAAAACACAAAAAAACTGCACTCCACGAGGAGTTGTCGAGTCTAGGAAGGGGTCATCGGCGCGTTAGTTGATTCATGCAAGCTCTATTCAAATATATCACAACTGAAGACAGTTGATCTTCAAAACACCAAAAAAAAACATGTCAACGTGATATTCACTTCAAATTTCAATGCTGTGGGTAAAACTGTACCCAATTCTAGATCGGCATTATTGCCTGATGACACTCCGTGAGATAGCCTGCGCATTCCCACCAAGCAACGGCTGTTTGCAGGGACAAGGACAAGAGGCAGCACTGGCATGATAGTGGAAGCCATCGCTATGGACAGAAGTCCTTGGTTCAATGCTGGTGATACAGTAGGCAGTTGTGAAATGCAGAGACTTGCAATACACTGGTGTCCATTTTTTCTTTTCTGTCCAAACCCAAAATTATCGAAATAGAATACATCATTGATGCACACCGGTTGCAAAAGCATGATGCCACGCCAAGGTGCCACCTTCCAAGACAAACGGCACATTCGGCAGCAGAGCAAGGAAAGATGCACCCAAAAGAGGCAAGAATGATATCACCTCAGAAAAGGGTTGAAACCCAGCCATGCCATTCCATGCTTTGCATTACCCCGTTTGGAAAGACTGATTTGAAGCATCAAGCAGGATGCAAGAGGAAAGCCTTTGAGGAGCGACATCATTCCATTGGCACATCTGCCGAGTTGCAACCAGTGTTGAGCGTAGGCCGAGCGAGTAGCCACCAACGGCCACAAGTGGCATAAGCCCCCTTAGATGCGGTTTTCATTTCTGAATGGCATCAAGCGATTGAAGCCAAGACCCAGAAAGGTGCCACAAACATGTCAATTTATGCGAGGTTGCCAAGCAACCAATCAGGGTGGGCGCAAAATTTTCTTACTCAACACATTCAATTTGACAGCGACTCAACTCAGAACGGTCAAGCTGCTGAACTTGCCCTTTTTCCTCGGAAGCGGGGAATGTCACTTGATCTCTGTCAGCCTCCTGCCACTGTACGGTTGGGTAGGCTCTGTTGGCCAGTGCCATTCATCATTAACCATGAGTTGCAGTATGCTTCTATGAACAGTGGCCAACTGATTGCTGATGGCTCGTTCAGTTTGAACCAGTCCCTCACGGGAGTGATTCAGCTGCATCAAGATTTCTGTTCAAAAATGGAAATGTCTCACAGTGATCTATGAACTCATGGGTATGGTAGATCATCTCGCGACAAAGCGTGTGCAGGCGAGCGAGGCGAATCAGTTCTTGTAGCCCTTGCGCAATATTAGCAGGTGTAGTTGCCATGGGTGGTGGGTGGGCCTAAAATTCAGGCAACTCGAAAGGGAGATACCCTCCCACCACTTCCCTTGAATCAGAACACTACCTGACATGAAAAGTTGCTGTGACAAATTGAATGTAAGCTTTGCTCAGCTACCTTCGCAAAGATGTCTCGTTTGAAAATAAACGTTTGTCAACTTCGTCAACTGCTCTCAGTATCTTTCTTACTCAACTCATTCAATTTGACAATGACTCAACTCAGAACGGTCAAGCTGCTGAACTTGCCCTTTTTCCTAGGAAGAGGGGAATGTCACTTGATCTCTGTCAGCCTTCTGCCACTTCCCCCCTTGGCTTCAAGAAGGGCTGACACGCTCCAGTCCTCGAGCAGAGCTGAGTATCTTCTCGAAAGACTCCACAGGTGTCTGCAAACTTTCTGGTAGCATGTCTGACTGACGGCCCCGGAGAGGGCGAGTCTGATACATTCGCTTCCGTGGGTACTCTAGCGTACCACGCTAGTATGCACCTCTCTTCCTCAAGAAGAGAAATCTCGTGCGCAATCTTGGTCAGGGTAGCATTGCTGGAGCACCCCTTCAAAATCAAAAATCTGGATCCTTCATTATCCAAAAAACTTACGAGGTGCCGAGACCCGAGAAGTGCACTTGATAGGTGAAGAGCAATCAAAGCAGCGAATGCCTCCAGCTCTCCAATGGCCTGCTCCTGTTCCTCAGCCATGAAGGACTCGCGAAAGTTCGAGTCGACTGCTCCTCCAAACCAAGCTCTGACGGTACCAGATTGGTCAAGAAGAACTCCTCCAAGTCCCCCGGTCTTGGCTTCACTATCGAAGCTGGCATCAGCGAAGAGGAAGAAAACATCACCAGTGTTCGCCTCCACCAGTCGGGGTTTCGCATGGATCATCCTGGCCACAAAAGTGGACAGGGCAAATTTAAATAGCGTGCTTTCTTTCAGCTTGTTGTCCCTCGGCGGGTTGAGTGCGTGCATCCCAAGCTCGTTCAAAAGTCGTCGGGTGGAGCGCCCAAACAGCTGGCCCTCAGCAAGCCCGAGACAGCCCTGAGGGCTGATGCAGCATGAAAGAGTCCGCGCCTGGAGGGCGTCGGCTATCTGCTTACAAACATCCGCCTTCCTTTTCTCGGTGTTATTGATGAAGACTTTCTGCTGATCAGTAGCACTGAGGTCAAACAGGACGCCCAGGGCGGAGATTTCCTCAGGCATTGAATCCGCCTTGTCGGCAGCCTTGTCGTATGACCACCCCAGCAAATCCAAAAGCGCTGCGATGCACACATAGTCGTCGAGGTGGCAGGAGGCGATGATCAGCATCTGGCGCGCCAGCCACTGAATCAGCTGGAAACGCCACAACGCTGGCCCTGGCTCCGAAGGGCAGGGGGTACTGCTGATAGCACTCTGTACCCTTGGTGTGGGGGTTGTACACAGCAAGCCTCGCCCACTTCAGCGACCCATCGCTGACTGCGAGATGACGGTATGCAGCTTTCAAGTCGAAGCTGCGCCCCGCTACCTTGGTGCTCCTCTTCCGACTTCTCCTACCCCGAATAAGCTGCCATCATCGCAGCTATAGTGTCAACTCCATCCAGCACCGTGCACTTGTTGGCGACCGTCACGGCACGGCATTGTTGATCCGGCTCTCTCTCTCTCTTTCTCTCTCTCTCTCTCTCTCTTTCTTTCTCTCTCTCTCTCTCTCTGTAATTGTCTATTAGCCTCACCTTCTCAGATGGCACGTCTTGGGGGAGCCGGTCTAGTTTCAAAAGCCAACCCTTCTTCTCTTCTACCGTCTTCTCCCACAGCTCGGCATCCACCAACTCCGACCCACAAGACTTTGTTGAGTGCATGATGGCTTTGTTGCTGCGGTTGGATTGGTCTTCAAAGTCTGCGATTGAAAGTGTAGCTGGCTGGTAGTCGGGTAGTAACATATGCCCCCCACCTGCCTCGCCAACCAAGTCAAGCCCAGAAATCATGGCATCCACTATGCCAGGATCAGGGTATGCCATTTCCCTGACCATCTCCCTGAAGACCAGAAAGCGCTTCCCAGGCAAAATACCTTTGCGGTGCTTGGGTAACTTGGAGTGAAGGTCTTTCTCTGATTCTGTCACCTCCATGGCGCTAGTGGTCCATTTCTTGAGCCATGCAGACCTTTGCAGGATGATCTTGTCGGGGTCCCAAGTGCAGTTGGTTTCAATTGCATACAGCATACTGGGAAACATGCCATCGAACAAATGGACTGGTGACCACGCCTGACTGCTTCTTCTATGATAGTCTCGATGGTCCATGGCACCCCAAAAGCGACTTGGAAAACCGGGCTGTCCTTCCCCTTTGTTTCCACGGTTTTGCTGACTGCAGGGTTCGACTATGTTCTGGGAGTTCTCGATCATCAGCATTGACCGTAGCACGCAACTTGGTGCCAACATCGAAGGGCGGCGGTGCTTTGATGTGCGCAGTTGGCTAAATGGCGTGCTTTCTTGTCGGGGTTTGCTGGTAGGTGGTGAGCTTGAGGACAGTGATCCTTCATTCCTGCGTCGAAGACAAGCTGTGCCCACTGTTGACAAAGTCCTAACGGGCATTCAACTTCACTAGCCGTGGCGAAGCCAAAGGGGGTGCGGCCCCAGGGAAGATGCACGTGCTGATTCGTGCATTCACATGAGAGCGCTTGCAGTGCCTCTGGATCCGTTGCCAGTGTTGTGCGCTTAGGCGGTCCCCCGCCAAACATGCAGCTGTGGAAGGTGACAAAAAGAGGCTGACAATGTTGTAGTACCCAAGTCCAAAATTTTGTCAACCAAAAGAGTGATCAAGCTGGTTGCTCCAACGACCATGTGACGCCCAGGGTGATATAAGCAATGATCCACCTGGCACAGGCAGAATAGACGGCGTTCGCAAGGCTGGCTCGCTGCTGGTCTTTAGGAGCAAGTCCTGGTAGGCCTTCTGGAAACTGGGGACTTCTGAGGGGTTTCGGCGCATTGGGATCTCCGTCGGTTGGGATTTCACGAGCCCTAGAACTTGTCCACATGGAATACCAAAGCGCGCATATGCACTTTTTGGATTGCGCAAGTAGCTATGGCGAGTTCTTCACCGTGTGGATCTCTAAGGTTCAATTTGATGACTGGAGCTTTACAAGTTGCTTTGACAACTCTATCTATCCCAAAGGAAGCTTTCATTCCCAATCTCCGAAGTTGTGCAATGAGTCTATCGCAAAGGGCACACTGTCTGCCTCGCCATGGCTGACTGGCAGAGGTGCTGGTCCCGCACCAAGGCCATGGGTCTCTTGCATCTCTTCCATGCTTTTCAAGTTTCCCACGCTCTGATTCTGTGGAAGGACGTCTTTCCGGTGATCCCTCAAACTTGCAGTTGCGCCTTCTTCGAGGTGCCTTGCATGTGGTTGAATTCTTTGTGACACGTGGGCCTCCGGTGGCCCTGAGGGGCTGCCCCCCTCGTGTTGTGATTTCTTTGGGCAGGCATAGTGGGGGTGCTTGTCATGGCACCCCTTTGTGGCGCAAAGGTGCTTCCCTTTCTCACATGGTTCACCTGCACCGGCTTTGTCACACCCACTGATGTTGTAGGCGAAACACAGGCGAGAACCATCAGGCAGGCTTGCAGCACATCCCCTCAAAGCCGAAGGCTTCCCCAAGCTGCCTGCAGCTCCCCACTTCTTGGTATTGCTTCCATTGTTGCTGCTTTGGCTTCTTCCGAGTGGGGCCCTCATCTCCACCATGTTGATGCCCATCTCTCGCAGCCGCTTTGGCCTTCGGCTTGGGTTTGTCTGGCTTGCTTCCACTTGGTGCAACAGTTGGGAGAAGGAAAAACATCGCCGTGTGGTCTTGGGCCATGTCCTCCAAGATGCTGTCGAGAGGACGTGTGCCATCTGGTTTTGGTTTGATGCTGTCCCGTGTCGGCGCAAATGCTTGGCGATCTGTGCGTAGAAGTTGTGTCACCCCCGGCTGCTTGAAACCTGGTGGTGCTGGCTCTCGCATGACTTGGAACATGTACGTCACCCATTTCTGGAAGACCTCGTAGTCAATGATGCCGCACGCATCGAAGGCTAAAGAGCGCCGAGTCATGGCCTCCCACATTATCCAGAAATTCCACCATTCTGCTGGCTTTGGGCTAGGATCCCCTGCCCAGATGAGTCCAAGCGCAACTCCTTGGGAGGTTTTGCCGATTGAATCTCTTGGAGTCTGGTGATGCACTTCGGTGGAGCGGGGTACTTCAAGGTCTTTGGCAAGGAAGGGTCTGCTACCGGATCAGCCTGGGCCCTGGACAATGCCACCATAGACGTCTGAGCTTCGAAGATCAGCCGCTTCATCACAACTAAGTCACCCACGGTAATTCCCCTCAAGGGACAGGTGCGAATGCAAGGCGACCAAGGTTGGTGATCCCGTCCCTCTTGAGGCCCTGGACAAAATCATGGTGCAGACCTAAATTTGCAGCTTGCTTTTCAAATGCCGCTGCACTATCAGCGATAGAAGTGGAAGCCATTGTGACTCACTACAGGTAATCTTGAAAGAAAACCCTATACCACGAAAAACCAAAGAAAACAAATTGCAGTCTGCAGAAATACAGGTCCTCAAGTTAACTTCAACTTAAACTCGAAATCCACATGCGATAAACTTGTGCGCAAGTCCAGTATGACCTCGAGTCAACTTAACTTGTTGCACATGGCCTGGGGCCAAATCAGACCGTCAAGGTCGAAAGTGAGAATGACCTCAAGTCTATCGGACCCTCACGGTCGGTGGTTAGCCTTGCACCTTATGTGACTAACTGATACAGACCTTTGTCCCTTTCTGGAAGACCTCAAGTCTACATTGTACCGATAGATTAGGACTCTATGTCCTTCTCTAGGAGACCTTATGTCTCGATGTCTTACATAGTCACTTTACCTTGGTTTCATGTGAATTGACATCAAGAAAGACGACTGCACTCACAACTGTCAACGTCTTGTTTAAATCGTTTCACGTTTGAAGAAGGGACATGAAATTGCACATGTTGAACATGAAATCACAAGAATCCGGTTCACGTTTACCTATCTGTTTCTGACATCAATCTGAATTTCTGCACAACATGAAATTGAGCTCCACATGCATCAATGAAAACCGTTTCGTGCGTTTGTGTGAACTCCACGTCACTGCAAAGACAGAACAAAGAAAATCTCAAGCTTTAGCGCTTGCAGAAAAGATCACACCATCTTGCGACGTTTGCCCACACTAGACGCTTCACTCAGGTCTGCCTCTTTGGCTGAGACCTGGAAGCACTTGCTACATTTCGGCCAGTTGAATGATGCACCATTAGGGAGCCAAACAAAGCCTGAGCCATAGACTCCGCGTACTGTGATCGGCTGCAAGTGGTTCTTCTCATCATTGGACCTCTTGTGCAGCATTCGTTTTTTTTGGTTCTGCATCAAGTCCCCTGGCGCGACTTTGCCTATGCCACTCTTGAGCATGCTCTCATTCTCCTGGTGGAAGACCTCTTCATTGAGATCGCTTGCCGCATCGCTGCCAATCTCGTCTCCGGAGCTGGTTGCGCTGCAGAGAACCTCTGGGTCTTCTTTCTCTGTGTGCTGTTCCTCCCCCATTCCGGGCCACAACGGCGTGCACTTTTTCGACATCTCAACTTCGAAAAGTGGTCCGACCCTGGTGTGCTTTGTACATTTTAACTCATTTTGACTTCCAAATGTGCTTCGCGCCACAAGTGCAGTTTTCATTTCTCATCTAACCACATGGCTCCGCACCCGCCGCTTTTAGCGAGCCTACTTTTCGACCCTCCGGGGCCACAAATCATTGAAAAAACACAGTGTTTCGCGACTTTGCTACCTTTTCGCGCACCTGCGTCTTCGGTCTTCTGACTGCTTCTCTTCCCTGATCTTCTTTCTTCTCTTCTCTTCTCTGACTCTTCCCACCTCTGCTTTTCATCTGTCCATATTGTCGGAAGTTTGACTTCTAAACTTCCTTTGACAATTACAACTACACTACATTACACTACAATACACTATTTACACTGCAGTACACTACAAGTACAAATACAAATGCAAATACCAATACAAGTACAACTACACTACATTACTCTATAGCATCGGACATCTACTTAGAACAAATTTATTTTTCCAAAATGTCTGGGTCATTTTGTTCTAAGGGCCTACTTAGAACCAAAACACTTAGAACAAAATGTATATAACAAAATGTGTTCTAAGTAATGGGTTTTCTGTTCTAAGTGTAATGATATTTGTTCTAAGTAATGGGTTTTCTGTTCTAAGTGTAATGATATTTGTTCTAAGTAATGGAATTTCTGTTCTAAGTAGATGTCCGGCGCTATAAACAAAGATTATCACGGCTAATCTTGAATATTTTGCAGATAATTGATGATAACTCACCCATTGATTGTTATCCCGGTTAATCTTCCAGAAAACATGATCTATATATATATAAATACATGGTTCATTTTTGGAGTTCTGATAACACACTCGATGATCAAACCCAGAAAAAATATAGAACAAACCCATCCCTGAAAAAAGGTTTCTGTATGATCCATGTTTTCTTCCAAAAATAACGCCCCTGAAAAAAATATTGCCCCGAGAGCCATTTCTCAAGCTCACCAATTGGTAAAACCCACACTTAGAACAATTTTAATGGACCATATTCCCCCCACAACACTTGAACGTTTGTCCCACTGACAAATGATATTTTTCAAAATATACATAAGCAATTGAATAGTGTATAGAAACAAAGAATTAAGTATTCGTTCAAAAGCACTTGCTGCGAGACCCCTGCCCGCGCTCACTAGTTGGTGAACCCCACACTTAGAACAAACTTGAAGGATACCAATAAGCCTTGATTGTTCTCCCTGGGGGGCCTGGTGAAGTTTTTTTTGAGGTTTCAGCCGAAAGCAGCACACTCCACATTTTATATAGAGAAATTATCTATATAAAGGAACTGGGTTTTCTTCCGGCATCCCTAAAAAGGATATTAACAGGATCCATTCCATTTCTCATGCTCTCCAGGTGGTGAAACCCACACTCAGAACAAATCACATTTTGTCGTTATTCACATATATATACACACATTTGAACCTGTATACGTGTATACGTTTGTGTAAATACTTGTACATGTGCGTATTCAGGTGGCGAAACCCACACTTTGACAAAATCACATTTTGCTGTTATCCATAATATATATATTTATATATATATATATATTTGAACCTATATACATGTACACGTTTGTGTCTATACTTGTATGTGGGCGTATTTAGGCGGCGAAACCCACACTTAGAACAAATCACAATTTGTCGTTATCCATAGTATATATATATTTATATATATATGTATATATATATATTATATAATATATATATATATACATTTGAACCTATATACATGTATACGTCAGTGTCTATACTTGTACATGTGCTTATTTAGGTGGCGAAACCCACACTTAGAACAAATCACACTCTGTCCTTATCCATATATATATATATATATAAATGCTTGAACCTATATACATGTATACGTTTGTGTCTATACTTGTATATGTGCGTATTTAGCTGGCGAAACCCACACTTAGAACAAATCACATTTTGTCGTTATCCATAATATACATATATATATATACACACATTAGAACCTATACATATATACGTTTGAGTCTATACTTGTACATGTACGTATTTAGGTGGCGAAACCCACACATAGAACAAATCACATTTTGTCGTTATCCATAAATATTTGTATATATATATATATATACGTTTGAACCTATATGCATTTATACGTTTGTGTCTATACTTGTATATGTGCGTATTTAGCTGGCGAAACTCACACTTAGAACAAATCACATTTTGCCATTATCCAAATTAATATATATATATATAAATTTATTTATATATATATATATACACATTTGAACCGGTATATTTGCATATGTTTGTGTCTATACTTGTACATGCGCGTATTTAGGTGGCGAAACCCACACTTTGAAAAAATCACATTTTGTCGTTATCCATAAATATATATATATATATTTATTTATTTGAACCTATATACATGTACACGTTTGTGTCTATACTTGTATGTGGGCGTATTTAGGTGGCGAAACCCACACTTAGAACAAATCACATTTTGCCATTATCCATTTATATATATATATACACATTTGAACCTGTATATTCGTATACGTTTGTCTCTATACTTGTATATGGCGTATTTAGGTGGCGAAACCCACTCTTAGAACAAATCACATTTTGTCGTTATCCATATTTATTTACATACATACATACATACATACAGACAGACATACATACATACAGGTTAGAACCTATATGCATATATACGTTTATGTCTATACTTGTATATGTGCGTATTTAGGTGGCGAAACCCACACTTAGAACAAATCACATTTGGTCGTTATCCACATATATATATATATATTATAGCGTATATAATATATACCCTTATACATGAAAGATACCTAATTCCTTGCAGAACTACATACATAGAATATAGGTCCACAGTGAAAATGTTCATCCATTTTTTCAGGAACGCCACCTAATTCCATTGGTTTTCATTGCAAAATAGTTTCTTTTCATAGTTCTAGGACACCGGTCGTGGGGGGTAAGTACCCTTCGGTGAGCCTGAAAAACACATTTTTTCATACAATATAAAAAGAAATTGATCATTTCGGGGGACCTGTTTTTTTGTTAAAACGTTCTGGCTTAGGAACTTCAGACATCCAGGGTTGCTACTCTCCAAAGGGAATTACATATATGATATATACCCTTATACATGAAAGATACCTAATTCCTTGCAGAACTACATACATAGAATATAGGTACCCAGTGGGAATATTCATCAATTTTTTGAGGCACACCACCTAATTCCATTGGTTTTCATTGCAAAATAGTTTTTTTCTTTCATGGTTCCCCGGCACCGGTCGTGGGGGGTACCCTTAGGTGAGCTTGAACAATTTTATGAAGGGTTTGATGGTAATTTAGTGGATTTTAGTGGGGTGAAAAGTTTGAAAACTGTCCATTTATGTCCATTTATGCTGCAGTATGGGTGATGTTTGGATAATAAAAAAAATACAAAAAAGATCTTCCAGAATTGAAAAATATTCTATGTACACTCCTGGTGTATTCTATGTACACCGTTTTTTTCAATTCTGGAAGATGCACCAAACAAACTATTTTTGTTCAATTCTAAATTCTATGTTCGGGTACCTCGCTATATAAATATAGTATATACACACATTAGAACCTATATGCATATATACATTTGTGTCTATACTTGTATATGTGCGTATTTAGGTGGCGAAACCCACACTTAGAACAAATCACAGTTTGTCGTTATCCATAGTACTGAACCTATATACATGTATACGTCATTGTCTATACTTGTACATGTGCGTATTTAGGTGGCAAAACCCACACTTAGAACAAATCACACTCTGTCCTTATCCATATAATATATATATATATATATAAATGCTTGAACCTATATACATGTATACGTTTGTGTCTATACTTGTATATGTGCGTATTTAGCTGGCGAAACCCACACTTAGAACAAATCACATTTTGCCGTTATCCATAATACACATATATATATATACACACATTAGAACCTATACATATATACGTTTGAGTCTATACTTGTACATGTACGTATTTAGGTGGCGAAACCCACACATAGAACAAATCACATTTTGTCGTTATCCATAAATATTTGTATTATATATATGTATATATATATATATACGTTTGAACCTATATGCATTTATACGTTTGTGTCTATACTTGTATATGTGCGTATTTAGCTGGCGAAACTCACACTTAGGATAATCACATTTTGCCATTATCCATTAATTAATATATATATATATAAATTTATATAAATATTTATATATATATATACACATTTGAACCGGTATATTTGCATATGTTTGTGTCTATACTTGTACATGCGCGTATTTAGGTGGCGAAACCCACACTTTGAAAAAATCACATTTTGTCGTTATCCATAAATATATATATATATATTTATTTATTTGAACCTATATACATGTACACGTTTGTGTCTATACTTGTATGTGGGCGTATTTAGGTGGCGAAACCCACACTTAGAACAAATCACATTTTGCCATTATCCATTTATATATATATATACACATTTGAACCTGTATATTCGTATACGTTTGTCTCTATACTTGTATATGGCGTATTTAGGTGGCGAAACCCACTCTTAGAACAAATCACATTTTGTCGTTATCCATATTTATTTACATACATACATACATACAGGTTAGAACCTATATGCATATATACGTTTATGTCTATACTTGTATATGTGCGTATTTAGGTGGCGAAACCCACACTTAGAACAAATCACATTTTGTCGTTATCCACAATATATGTATATATATAGATATTATAGCGTATATAATATATACCCTTATACATGAAAGATACCTAATTCCTTGCAGAACTACATACATAGAATATAGGTCCACAGTGAAAATGTTCATCCATTTTTTCAGGAACGCCACCTAATTCCATTGGTTTTCATTGCAAAGTAGTTTCTTTTCATAGTTCTAGGACACCGGTCGTGGGGGGTAAGTACCCTTCGGTGAGCCTGAAAAACACATTTTTTCATACAATATAAAAAGAAATTGATCATTTCGGGGGACCTGTTTTTTTGTTAAAACGTTCTAGTTTAGGAACTTCAGACATCCAGGGTTGCTACTCTCCAAAGGGAATTACATATATGATATATACCCTTATACATGAAAGATACCTAATTCCTTGCAGAACTACATACATAGAATATAGGTACCCAGTGGGAATATTCATCAATTTTTTGAGGCACACCACCTAATTCCATTGGCTTTCATTGCAAAATAGTTTTTTTCTTTCATGGTTCCCCGGCACCGGTCGTGGGGGGTACCCTTAGGTGAGCTTGAACAATTTTATGAAGGATTTGATGGTAATTTAGTGGATTTTAGTGGGGTGAAAAGTTTGAAAACTGTCCATTTATGTCCATTTATGCTGCAGTATGGGTGATGTTTGGATAATAAAAAAAATGCAAAAAAGATCTTCCAGAATTGAAAAATATTCTATGTACACTCCTGGTGTATTCTATGTACACCGGTTTTTTTCAATTCTGGAAGATGCACCAAACAACCTATTTTTGTTCAATTCTAAATTCTATGTTCGGGTATCACGCTATATAAATATAGTATATACACACATTAGAACCTATATGCATATATACATTTGTGTCTATACTTGTATATGTGCGTATTTACGCGGCGAAACCCACACTTAGAACAAATCACAGTTTGTCGTTATCCATAGTATATATATATATCTAAATATTATATATTATATACATACATTTGAACCTATATACATGTATACGTCAGTGTCTATACTTGTACATGTGCGTATTTAGGTGGCAAAACCCACACTTAGAACAAATCACACTCTGTCCTTATCCATATAATATATATATATATATAAATATTATATTATATATATATACATTTGAACCTATATACATGTATACGTCAGTGTCTATACTTGTACATGTGCGTATTTAGGTGGCAAAACCCACACTTAGAACAAATCACACTCTGTCCTTATCCATATAATATATATATATATTTAAAAATACACACGCTTGAACCTATATACATGTATACGTTTGTGTCTATACTTGTATATGTGCGTATTTAGCTGGCGAAACCCACACTTAGAACAAATCACATTTTGTCGTTATCCATAATATACATATATATATATACACACACATTTGAACCTATACATATACGTTTGTGTCTATACTTGTACATGTGCGTTTTTGGCTGGCGAAACCCACACATAGAACAAATCACATTTTGTCGTTATCCATAAATATGTGTATTATATATACGTTTGAACCTATATGCATTTATACGTTTGTGTCTATACTTGTATATGTGCGTATTTAGCTGGCGAATCTCACACTTAGGATATTCACATTTTGTCATTATCCATAAAATATGTATACTTAAACGCATTAGAACCTATATGCATATATACGTTTGAGTCTATACTTGTACATGTGCGTATTTAGGTGGCGAAACCCACACTTAAAACACATCACATCCTTGTCATTAAGCATAAATATATATACACACATTTGAACATATATTTGTATACGTTTGTCTTTATACTGTATATGGCGTATTTAGGTGGCGAAACCCACTCTTAGAACAAATCAAATTGTGTCGTTATAAATATATATATATACACATACACATTTGAACCTATATGCATTTATACGTCTGTGTCTATACTTATACTTGTATATTTGCATATTTAGCTTGCGAAACCCACACTTAGAACAAATCACATTTTGTCATTATCCATAGAATATGTATATTTATACACATTTGAACCTATATTTATTTATACGTTTGTGTCTATACTTGTATATGTGCGTATTTAGGCGGCGAAACCCACACTTAGAACAAATTGCATTTTGTCATTATCCATAAATATATATATATACACACATTTGAACGTATATACATTTATACGTGTGTATCTATACTTGTATATGTGCGTATTTGGGTGGCGAAACCCACACTTAGAACAAATCACATTTTGCCATTATCCATAAATATATATATATATACACATTTGAACCTATATGCATTTATACGTTTGTGTCTATACTTGTACATGTGCGTATTTGGCTGGCGAAACCCAACCTTAGAACAAATCACATTTAGGTTGCAAAATTAGACATCGTGTCCGGGGAATAGCATACATCAAAAATCATGAAACATGCTATTTGGAATGGCAATGTTTGCTACAATTGTTATAACATGTTGTTTTGAATGGCAATGTTTGCTAAAATTGTTACATAATGGGGTTTGTTTTTGTTCTAAGTGTGTTTGTTTTTGTTCTAAGTAGTGGGGTTCGGATGTTTACGGTTTTTCATTCTAAGTAGTTTCTCCCTGCGATTTTTTCCGAATGTTTTTCCAAATTTTGTTCTAAGTAGTTGTCCGTCGCTATAATTACGTTACATTACATTACATTACAATAGATTATGCTACAATTGCAGCTACAACTACAACTGCAGCTAAACCTACAACTACCACTAAATTACACTACACTACACTACACTAATTACACTACACCACAACTACAACTGCACTACTTTACACTACAACTGCACTACTTTACACTACCGTACACAACACTACAATATACAACACTGCGGTACACTACACTACAAATACCACACCGCAATTACAACTGCAACTGCAACTAATTACACTACATTTCAACTACAACTCCACTACACCACACTACAACTACAACTCCACTACACTACAACTACAACTACAGCTGCACTACACCCCACTACATCCAGCAGTTGTGGGTGAGGTGACCACTGCAACCATTGCAGCCACTCGAAAAAAACGCAACTCCAACCACCTGTCGGTCCATCAGTGGATTCGCTCTGCCATCCGTGATTCACAACAACCTTGTGCGGTACTACTGGCAAACATATTTTCTATTTTTAAATGTATACTAAATTGAACACTCTAACGCAACGGGAGCAAAAATGCAATTCTGATCTATATGGCACTCAATGAACACACTGCCCAGCAACACCTCCTCCCATCTTTTCTGTTCAAGGCACATTGCCAGCAGCTGGTTCGCTGCCACAATGGACCCTGCCTCTACAAGGCAGACAATCCCAACTAAACCTATCCTGACTCCTTAGCCCAGTTTAGAGATCAGCAGAAGAAAGTAGTCTGGTTGGAGCCTGGCAAAGAGGTCCAAACTACTTTCCATCCCAAAAAGGTTTCACCCGTCACACCTGTGTGTGCGTCTTGCCGTGAGAGACTAGGAAATCATTGGTGACTGACCTTGGCGCGTCTATGTTGGCAAAAAAAAAGTGCTGTGGAAGTGGACGTCTGCCAACACTGGAATGCGATGACTGCAAAAACAATATCAAATCCACAGTGCCTGGATGTATAGATGATTCCGCGTTCTAGGCAGCCTACTTTTGACTTCCCCTGCATTCTTGCATCAACATGGTATCGGACAAGTGGCAAGAGACGTGTGATACCAAGAAAAAGCCATGACAGGTAATCATTAGCGCCGCTTTCTCCTTCGACCCTGCGGCCCTGCGGCCCTTCGGCCGTGTCGGTCGGCCCTGTCAGTCAACCCTGTCAGTCAGCCCTGTTGGCCCTCTCTTGCCGAGAGGCTGAAAAGCATGAAGCAAACCAAGCAGTATGGCTCTCCAAACGCCCAGCAGCCAAATTGCCTGGGTGGATTGCAGCTCTTCATCTCCACAAGCATCACAGCAGTCATAGTGGTCCTGAGCTCCGTGAAGCAGTCGAAACATTTGGCTTAGCTAAGGCTTGGGGCTATCCAGGGCACTTGGGATCCACTTTAACACCCTTTAAAAATATGCATCCAAGCTGCTGACATAGAGCACTTCCGTGCCTTTTCACCTTAGACACATTGCAAGCAACCAAATGTGCTGATTTCGGGTCTCTTGTGCCAGCCTGCGATGTCTGCACAAATGATTGGATTGTTGCATGAGGCAAAGGGTAAAGAACAAATACGTAAACACTCAAAGAACCCCAAATATCCCAAATGATGAAATTCGCTGAAAGATTGGTTCCCCTGCAACAAAAGCAGCCGCTGCCTCTTATATTTGTTTTTTTGGTGATGCAAACACCACAAGTACACCACAACGGAACAAAATTGTTTCGTTTAGGCCCATTGCCAGGTATTGCCAGTGACAGCTCAATTTGAAACTGCACCAGCTCTGCGATTATAGCTATGCGATTAGTTTTCCGCGAGGCTATGAAGAAACTACATTCAAAGTTGCTCTTGGTGCCTTGGAGCCCCAACCAGGCGAAGGCGGCTCGTCATCTAACAAAGGCAAGCTCAGCACACTGGGATCGGGGCTCAAAGTGCGAGGCCTCGTCTACCCGATGAAAAATATCGGCTGCTGACACACTTGTCTACATCCTCCATTACGCTTTCTGTAACCTCACGTTTTTCAGACGTGTGTAAAAATGTTGATGGCCCCTCATGCAGTCCAATGAGAATAACGAGAATAAAGTGCAGCGAAACCATTGGGCCAAAGACTTGCCTAAGATCCCTTCGCCATCTGTTCTTGACTCTAGTCATCCGAGTCATCGGGGTCCAAGTCACACAAATCGCCCGGGTCATCCTGGAGTGCCACCCCAGGTCTTGCAGCCATGGAGCGGCGAGCGCGTGATTGCAAATGGCAATGTGGTGCAAGTAGAAAGCGCAGCACCAGCAGCCACAGAAACCAGGTTCGGTAGGAGCAGGGCAAGCTGCAAAGTGAGAACGCCAAAGTTCAAGACCTAAGATGCATTCACTTGCATCTCTTCATTTCCGTGGAAGCTAGAAACTTTAGAACTCCGGAATGGAGAAGCATGCTTTGTCCTGGATGCGCTGTGAGGTAAACGTATTTTGAGGATATGTGACCCATGCAATCCATGTGACATGTCGCTGATTGCACGTTTACCTAGGATATTTGGATGAAGTTCACGTCGAGTTGCGCGTGGAACCGACCAGTTGCAAGTCGCAACCACCAAATGCCCGAAGAAAATCATCACCACGAAGCCTACCATGAGCCTGCGACCACACTGGTGCAAACACAGCTGGGGCCAACCACGTCACGCAAGGCTCGCCTCAAGCTCAACCGTTGAGCTCAACCATCGAGTCATCTTGACAAAGCAATGCTCTTTTTTTTCTGCTTCAATTTCTTCAGCTCACAAGCCCCTCCGACCGGCAGTGCCGAATTCAGCCTTGTATGTACAGTTCCATTGATCAGTTCCGTTGATCAGTTCTGTTGATCAGTTCCTTTGACGAATTCTCATGTATCTTATCACTCTTTGAGGGTCTCATGAGATGACATCTTCGATTTAAAAAAATTAGGTCTGCTGCAGTCTGCTGTTGAAAACAAAGGAAAATCAGCACAGCTTCCATGGTGAGGGGGCAAGCTATTCCTGTCTGACACCAGTCAATGGCACATTTGTTGCCCCGGGCGTTT
Source organism: Cladocopium goreaui (assembly GCA_947184155.2). NCBI lineage: Eukaryota > Dinophyceae > Suessiales > Symbiodiniaceae > Cladocopium > Cladocopium goreaui. The sequence goes on along the minus strand of CAMXCT020001666.1, from coordinate 81,938 downwards.
TCTTTATTTTTTTCAGCAGGCTCACCCAAAATTTTGAAGCAAGATACCAGCATCAGCTTTCTACTTTCCAAGCCCCCTTGTTTTGAAAATAGACTGCCTCCTGCAAAAGCAATTGCTGCAACATCATCCCAACCTGCAAAAACGAAACAACGCACCTGGGATATGTAAATTCTCTCCTGATATGCCTGATATGTAAACAGTTACCTCCAGAGACTTGGGATTTGGCTGACCATTTTGAGCCCGAAGGTTTTGGCACACAAGGTGTAAGGTGCGCGACAACTGTTACAACATCACGATCAAATAGAGGCAACTACCACATGATGTGGAGGCATGGTGCCCCACACTCGAAGCTGCCATTGTGTGAATTTAGCTCGAATTAGAATGAGCAAAGCAGCCCGCACCCAGCTTCTACGACTGCATTTTTGCAACCGATGCCTACAGAGTGGAATTTAGACAGTGCCTTTCTTAACTGCACAAGGTGTGGCAGAATTTCACCTTCCTTGCTCAAGAGCCCACCTGTGCCCTGCATCCTCGAAGTTTCCCAAGTGGGCGACAAAGTCTTGGAAGACTTCCCAGCGCGTCGTTTTCACATGGAGCAACAGCATCGGCTTTGGTCAAATGACGCCTGCTCCACACAGTGTTGAGATCTTTAGGAATCAAAAAGTGGCCAGTTTTGCAGCTCTACCATGTTTCATCACAATCGACGATGCTTTCCGTTATTGCAAAGACTTTCAGAAATAGGTGAAGCTGTGCTGGAACCATACTTGACTACATGATGCATTCCAGCCCACATCTCCACTGATGATGCTCGTGATTCAAGACCATGTCCTGTGGTGCGTGCTGTATGATCATGTGGCAATCTGTTGATGTCTCTCCTGAGAACCTCCTAACTTCCAACTTTCAATGAATGTTTTGCATGTCAGTTTCAGGGTTTTGCCTGAAACTTCTTCAACTCCTCCACAATTTCTGCTGGGCTCGGCCGCTCACCAGGATCCTCACTCCAGGCCTTGGTCAGGTCATGGTGAAATGGGGAAGGAACTTCAGGAAAAAAATGTACATCTTTGCAACGGCAAGGATGTGTCTACTTTTTTGGATTTTTGTTTCCTGGCCCGGCCCTAGGCAGGCTCACAATGTCACGTAGATAATATTTTCATATTATGAAGATGAGCCTCAAGATACGCTCCGCAACCACGAACAGAGCGCAAACAAACACCATGACAGAGTTCGTGCATACCTTCCTCGTCAAACATGCTGCAAGTGTGCAGATTTCATATCACTTCATGTTGGGAGATTTTTCTACAAGCAGCAAGTTTGAGAGGCCGGTGCTTCGGGGTGACGGCATGCCGGCTAACCTCCCGCCATCTCTAGTGACTAGTGGATTGTGCTTGTGCGTTGGAGTAAGCGTAGCTGCAGCTGTAGTTTGAGCCTGGTCTTAGGTCACCCCCTCCCACCCCCCCAAACACCGAACCCCCCTTCCTTCTTCCCTCTTTTTTTCCGTTTTCCTCTTTGTTTTTCTTTTTCCCCTCTCTCTACGCAACAAAAATTGGTAATTTTTTGTTTTTCTTGTCCATAGCTACAGTAGGTTGTAAAAGTCAGTGAAAACTAACCATGGTCCAGACACAAACTGATCAATCAATAGCGGTCCGCTTTGCCTGGATGAAATGCGTTCATCTCACAATGTGGGGTCAGAATGCGTGAAATTGCCACCTGGAACTGCCCAAAGATTGGCCAAATTTTGGTTTTCTCTCCATTGTACATATAATTAGGTTGTCAAAGCAAGTCTCAAGCAATCTTCCGAGTTGCGGATGAAGCAGTGTAGTGCAGTAACAATACATCACATAACTAGAGCTTTGTTGCATGGGACTTGTGTTGGGGAGGAAGCCGGAGCACGAAACCGTGTGTTTTTCCGTGTAGGGTGGTTGCAGGCGGCGGTGAAGGGTACCTCCAGTGTGCGGCGGTTGCGGTTTGGATCATGTCAACGCGTAATCGGTTCTCCCTTGGTGTTCTGCACCGCGGGGATGCGAATCGCATTGTAATGGCTGCATGGAGTGTACATGGTGCTGCAAAACGCATTGTAATGGGGTTGGAGAGGAAGCCGGAGCACGAAAGCGTGAGTTTTTCCGTGCAACGTGGCTGCAGGCGGCGATGAAGGGTACCTTGTGTGTGCGGTTGCGGTCTGGATCGTTTCGAGCGTAATCGGTTCTCCCTTGGTGTTCTGCAACGTGTGGATGCAAATCGCATTGTAATGGCTGCATGGATGTGCACGTGGTGCTGCAAAACGCATTGTGTGTGTGTGTGTGCAATGGCTGCATGGGGAGGAAGCCCGAGCACGAAACCGTGCGTTTTTCCGTGTAGGGTGGCTGCAGGCGGCGGTGAAGGGTACCTCCTGTGTGCGGCGGTTGCGGTTTGGATCATGTTCTCCCTTGGTGTTCTGCAAAGCGGGGATGCGAATCGCATTGTAATGGCTGCATGGATGTGTACGTGGTGCTGCAAAACGCATTGAAATGGCTACATGAACGGTGCATGAGACTTGTGTGTGGGAGGAAGCCGGAGCACGAAAGCGTGAATTTGTTCCGTGCAACGTGGCTGCAGGCGGCGATGAAGGGTAGGTACCTTGTGTGTGCGGTTGCGGTCTGGATCGTTTCGGGCGTAACCGGTTCCCCCTTGGTGTGCTGCAACGTGTGGATGCAAATCGCATTGTAATGGCTTCTGTGTGTGCGCGTGCAGCGGTTGCGGTTGGGATTGTTTCGGGCGTAATCGGTTCTCCCTTGGTGTTCTGCGACGTGTGGCTGTTCACGCGCGTGTAGTTCTATGTGCATGTTGAATCCCTGGTTGCAGATCGCAGCGTAATAGCTGCATGATTGTCGTCACACTTTGGCTCCATGTGCGTACAGAGATGCGGGTTAGCCACGTGATGCTGCAAAACGCAGTGTAATCGCTGTACTGGGGCGTGCTTTGTGCAAGCTTTGTAGTACAAGGTGTTACCAGGATATTCTTTTTGCGAGCTTTGTAGTACAAAGCAGTACTGGGACGTGCTTTGTGCAAGCTTTGTAGTACAAGGTAGTACTGGGAAGTCCTTTGTGCAAGCTTTGTAGTACAAAGCAGTACTGGGAAGTACTGTGTGCAAGCTTTGTTGTGCAAAGTCGTACTGGGAAGTGCTTTGTGCAAGCTGTGTAGTACAAAGTCGTACTGGAAAGTGCTTTGTGCAAGCTTTGTAGTACAAAGTAGTACTGGGACATGCTTTGTGCAAGCTTTGTGGTACCAGTAGTACCGCACAAGGCGGTGGCGGAAGTTTCAAAAATAGGAAACCTATAGGAAAGGTTGGTTGTTGTGAATCAGGGATGGCAGAGCGAATCCACTGATGGATCGAAAGGTGATTGATGTCTCGTCTCTTTCTGTCTCTTTCTCTGACTATCTACCTACCTACCTACCTACCTATCTATCTACCTGTCTATCTATCTATCTACCTATCTATCTATCTATCTATCTATCTATCTATCTATCTATCTCGCTCTCTCTCTCTCTCTCGCTTTCATTTGTCTATCTGTCTAGCTGTCTACCTGTCTATCTGTCTATCTATCTATCTATCTGTCTATTTGTCTACCTGTCTATCTGTGGTGCAGTGTCATTGAGTGTAATGTAGTGTAGTGGAGTGTAGTGAAATGTAGTGTAGTGTAATGTAGTGTAGTGTAGTGTAATTTAGTGTAGTGGAGTGTAGTGGAAGGTAGTGTAGCGTAGTGCAATGTAGTGTAGTGGAGTGTAGTGTAGTGGAATGTAGTGTGATGTAGTGTAACTTAGTGTAGTGGAGTGTAGTGGAGTGTAGTGGAGTGTAGTGGAGTGGAGTGTAGTGTAGTTGAATTGTAGTGTAGTGTAGTGTAGTGTAATTTAGTGTAGTGGAGTGTAGTGGAAGGTAGTGTAGTGTAGTGGAGTGTAGTTGTGTAGTTGTAGTTGTATCTGTAGTGTAGTGGAGTGTAGTGTAATGTAGTGAAGTGTAGTGGAAGGTAGTGTAGTGTAGTGTAGTGCAGTGTAGTGTAGTGTAATGTAGTGCAGTGTAATGTAGTGTAGCGTAGTGGAGTGTAGTGGAGTGTAGTTGTGTAGTTGTAGTTGTAGTTGTAGTTGTAGTTGTAGTTGTAGTTGTAGTTGTAGTGTAGTGTAGTGTAATGTAGTGTAGTGTAGTGTAATGTAGTGTAGTGTAGTGTAGTGGAGTGTAGTGTAGTGTAGTGTAATGTAATGTAGTGTAGTGTAGTGTAGTGAAGTGTAATTTAGTGTAGTGGAGTGTACTGGAGTGTAGTGGAGTGTAGTTGTGTGTAGTTGCAGTTGGAGTGTTGTGGAGTGTTGTGTAGTGTAATGTAGTGTAGTGGAGTGTAGTGTAGTGTAGTGTAATGTAGTGTAGCGAAGCGAAGGAACATCTGAACCTCCAAAAGTGGTCCGAACCCCCTAGTGTTTTTAACATTTTGACTTCAAAATGTGCTTCGCGCCACAACGGCGTGCACTTTTGCGAAATCTGAACTTCCAAAAGTGGTCCGAACCCCTAGTGGTTTTAACATTTTGACTTCGAAATCTGCTTCGCGCCGCAACGGCGTGCACTTTTTCGACATCGCAACCTCCAAAAGTGGACTTCCAAAAGCGGTCCGACGCTGAGGTGTTTTGCACCTTTTCACTTCGAAATCGGCTTCGTGCCACAACGGCGTGCAACTTTTCACCTCTCATCTCCCCAGATGTCTCCGCACTTGCCGCTTTAGCGAGCCTACTTTTCAACCCTCCGGAGCCACAAAACCACGAAAAAACAGTGTTTCGCGACTTTCCTACCTTTTCGCGCACCTGCATCTTCTTTCTTCTGATCTTTTCTCTTCTGACTCTTCTCCCTGCTGACTGCTTTTTCATCTCTCCATATTTTCGGGAGTTTGACTTCTAAACTTCCTTTGACAAAGTCGTACTGGGAAGTGCTTTGTGCAAGCTTTGTAGTACAAAGTCGTACAGGGAAGTTCTTTGCGCAAGTCTTGTAGTACTAAGTAGTACTGGGAAGTGCTTTGTGCAAGCTCTGTAGTACAAAGTAGTAATGGGAAGTGCTGTGTGCAAGCTTTGTGGTGCAAAATATTTTGGCTAGGCTTTTCTGTGTAAATGCATCTGTGTCTCAAGCTTCTGTGTGCAAAAGCTTACTGCGCCCAATGGTTTTTTGTGCAAGAGACTTATCTCTGACAGTAAGAGCTTTCTGGCGCGCAGAACAGCTGAGATGAGCTGAGGCGAACTTCGAGGAGATGAGAAAGGTTGATCAGTGCTCGGATGAGATGAAAACAGTTGAGAAGAACTTACTTAGATGACATGTGAGAAGAGATGGGATGAGATGAAAAGAGGTCAGAAGAGCTCAGATGAGATGAGATGAGATGAGATCAGATGAGATGAGATGAGATGAAGTGTGGAGTGTGAAGTGCAAGTGTGAAGTGTGAAGAAAGTGTTCACTTGGCGTTGCATTGCACCGGGTCGAGCGCAGGTCACGTTCTTGGACAACAACAGCGCAACAGGTTCGCACAAAGCACACACGCACGGGCCTGGCTGGCGCACGGCGCGGGCAAGTTCTATAGATGAGAAAGGCTTTGTACTAAACCCCGAAGGCAACTTCCGCCCCGCCTCGTGCGGGTATACTGGTTGAATTCCATAAGGCAATGATCCAAGCACAGGTTGATCAATTTGTATCGCTCCATTTTCTCGGGCTGAAATGCGTTTCTCTCATCCAGGAGCAACTGAAAACTTCAAGGTAAGTACAGTATCAACAAGAAAAGAATCCGCCGGCCTGCCGGCGTGTCAAGACCTTGTGGATCTTGCTTGTTCGTATAGTTGTACTGTCTGTTTTGTCTTTGTGTTTGTCTAGACTTTCCCTTTGGCGCGGATTCTTGCCTTGTCTAACTTGAACCCATGCCCCCCTTCCCCCCTGTCTTCTTCATCTTCGTTTCGTCTTCATCTTTCCTTACGTTGTGCTGGGCTCAACTCTGCCCACGCCTCGCTCAACACCGGCTTGGTTTTGCACATCTTGCTGTCATTTCGATGGTTGTTTCCATCTTTCTTGCTGTGTTTGCCATGGGTTTGCTCCGTCCTTCTTGTATCCAAGACTTGATCCACTGGCTTTTGCGCCGAACACCTTTTGCACGCATAACCTTTCTATAAATGGCCTTAGCCTTATCCACAACCCTGGCTTACACATATGCTTTGGTTTAAACTTAAACCGTGGTTTGAACAAAAGCCATGTTTTTGCATCAAAACTGTCTTTTACACAAAAAAAAGGTTATACACCGCTGTTTGCGGCTTGCAGGATAGCTCTTTCCATGGTGGACGGCGGAGCACGCCGAAGGCGCTTAAATAGAACTTGAATAGAAATATGAGAAGATCTGGGACCCGGATTCAAAATTATCGAAGGAAGTTTAGAAGTCAAACTTCCGACAATATGGACAGATGAAAAGCAGAGTAGGGCAGAGGCAGAGAGAAGAGAAAGATTAGAAGAGAGAAGAGTAGAAGAGAAAGAGTAAGAGGACAGAAGATACAGATGCGCGAAAAGGTAGGAAAGTCGCGATTCACTGTGTTTTTCCAATGATTTGTGGCTCCGGAGAGTCGAAAAGTAGGCTCGCTAAAGCGGCGGGTGCGGAGCTAGCTGGCCAGATGAGAGATGAAAAATTGCACGCCGTTGTGGCGCGAAGAACATTTCCAAGTCAAAATGCACAAAACACACCAGGTCCGGACCACTTTTGGAAGTTGACATGTCGAAAAAGTGTACACCGTTGTGGCGCGAAGCACATTTCCAAGTCAAAATGCACAAAACACACCAGGTCCGGACCACTTTTGGAAGTTGAGATGTCAAAAAAGTGCACGCCGTTGTGGCGCGAAGCACATTTCGAAGTGAAAATGTAGAAAACACCTCAGTGTCGGACGACTTTTGGAAGTTGCGATGTCGAAAAAGTGCACGCCGTTGTGGCGCGAAGCACATTTCCAAGTCAAAATGTACAAAACACCAGGGGTTCGGACCACTTTTGGGGTTGCGATGTCGAAAAAGTGCACGCTGTTGTGGCGCGAAGCACATTTTCAAGTCAAAAGTGTTAAAAACTGACGGTCTCGGACCACTTTTGGAGGTTCGGATGTCGAAAAAGTGTCGAAAAAGTGCACGCCGTTGTGGCGCGAAGCACATTTGGAAGTCAAAAGTGTAAAAGAGTGAGGGTTTTGAGCCTTTTTTGACGTGCTGATGTCGAAAAAGTAGACACTGATTAACTTGACTAACTTAAGTAACTTCACTAACTTAACTACTCTATCTTCGACGACAACAGCAACAACAACAACTACTACTACAACTACAACTACAAGAACTACACAACAACTACAACTAGAACTACAACTACAACAGCTACAACAACAACAGCAACAACAACAACAACAGCAACAGCAACAACAACAACTACTACTACTACAACTACAACTACAACTACAACTACAACTACACAACAACTACAACTAGAACTACAACTACAACAACTACAGCTACAACAACAACAACAACAACAACAACAACAACACCAACACCAACAACAACAACAACAACAACAACAACAACAACAACAACAACAAGAACAAGAACAAGAACAACAACAACAACTACAACTACAACAACAACAACTACTACTACTACTACAACTACAACTACAACTACAACTACTACAACAACAAGAACAAGAACAAGAACAACAACAACAACACCAACACCAACAACAACAACAACAACAACAACAACAACAACAACATCAACAACAACAACAACAACAACTACTACATCTACAACTACAATAGATCGATAGATGGAGAGAGAGAGATAGATAGATAGATAGATAGATAGATAGAAAGATAGATAGATAGAAAGATAGATAGATAGATAGATAGAAGATAGATAGGTAGGTAGGTAGGTAAGTAGGTAGGTAGATAGATAGGCAGAGAAAGAGAGAGAAAGAGTGAGAGAGATCAAGCACCTTTCAATCCATCAGTGGCTTCGCCCTGCCATCCCTGATTCACAACAACCAACTTCTCCTATAGGCTTCCTATTTTTGAAACTTCCGCCACCGCCTTGCGCGGTACTACTGGTATAGTTTCAAAACGTCGGACCTTGAGAGGAAAAGGCCTTTCTTGTCATGATGGGACTCTGCTCCTGGATCAAAACCTGTCTCCGGGCTCCCTGGCAGCCCTTTCTTAAGGATTGTACAGGCACGTGCACAGGTATCTATAGGAAAGGATAGAAAGCGTTTCGCGGATGGGATACCATGCTCTTTGAGCCATGAATTTTATAAAATCAAGCACAAGACTTGCCACATTCAAAGCTCCAAAATTTAGACTGAAGTTGCAGGTGTGAATATGTTTTCCACATGTTAAAAGAGTATTGTTTTTCAAGCTTCAAATTAGAATGCCGATTTCACCTGATTTTTTTCAAAACACTATCTTCTCCAGTTTCCAAAACCACATTCCAACTTCTAGTCCGATAATATTTGCATCGGTTCAATGAATATGGGTGTGTGTATATATATATATATTTATTTATTTATTTAAAAAGATTCAACTCAGGTCGCAAACTTTTTTAAACGCACTGCAAGACCAATATGAATAAATAATTAAAAGACTTCGGAAACATTTTTCCCCCCGCAGCACCATCATAACCAAGGGTTCACAAACCCAACACCCCTGGGAAGTTCGGCCATGCCCAAGACACTCAAGCCCACACCCAGCAGCACACCAGTGCTTTCTTTTTTGATGGCTTTTTTCGGTGCTGTTTCTGGGGGAGGGCCGGGAGGGCCGCTGAGCCAAAACTGTCATACAAAAAGAGTGCTCGCCTGGTTTCATCTTTACTTACGAGGGCGCAAACACATGTATATATGTATATATGTATATACGTATATACGTATATATGTATATACGTATATATGTATATATGTATACATGTATATATGTATATATGTATATATGTATATATGTATATATGTATATATGTATATATGTAGATATGTATATATGTATGTATGTATGTATATATGTATATATGTATATATGTATATATGTATATATGTATATATGTATATATGTATATATGTATATTTGTATATATGTATGTATGTATATCTGTATATATGTATATATGTATATATGTATATATGTATATATGTGTATAAATATATATATATATGTATACATATATATATATATATATACATGCATATATATGTATATATATGTATATGTGTATATTTGTATATGTGTATATATATGTAAATATGATGGTGCCTATATGTATATGCAAGTTATATATATACATATATATGTGTGTGTAAGTAGTGTGTGTGTGCATATATATATATATATATCACATACATTTTATGTGCATGTGTGTGTATGTACGTATGTAGTAGTCGAAGGAAG
>CAMXCT020001666.1:52500-67500 GCA_947184155.2 Cladocopium goreaui | reverse complement strand
GCATACAACCTGCGCAGAACCTGCTGCCTGATGTCTTTGCTTCTGGCAGCAAGCGTAAGTTGCAAGCTTTTTTTGTGCTGCTGCAGGACAATTTGGTGTGGCATTTGCCAAAGCAATGGTACCACCCAAGTGGCACTAAAAAAGAAAGGAAGATTAAAGGAAAGAAAGCCAAGGAACAACTTGAAAAGGCACAGAGCAAGGCTGGACACACCACTGCTGTAACTTCTGTGCTTTTGGCATTGTCATGCGACCATTTATATACCTTTTCAGGCTTACAAAGCATCCTTGAAGGAACACAAGGCTTTGGATAAGAGAAGAGTGGCCCAGGCATGGTTTTATGTTTGCGGTTCCTGCCACCAGCCGTTCTGCTTGTAACATGCCCCTAGGGCCCTAGCAAATCTTTAGCGCCTTGCCAGGAGCTGTGCAGCTTGAACACAAGGAATGCCCCTCAAAGCAAGTGGAACTCAGAGGTGCAGCATCCATTGACATGTTTGCAAATTTATTTACCAGTTGTTTGCATGTTCTATGCACATGGATCCCCTCCTTTGCATGAGCGGACTTTTGGGTGGGAGGCTAAGGCCCATAGGGATGGCAATGTGACAAGCTGGGTGCATCCTGTAGGGATGCCAGTAAATCTATTAGCAGTGAGAAGAACAGGAACAAGAAAAAAGGGGGTTTCTCTTTTTGCTGGGTTCGCAAGCTCAGATTCGCCAGGACAAGCGGCGGCGAAGGAAACGAAGCTACATAAAACCAATAGAGACGGAACAAATGCATGTGAATCCTGCGACGCTTCAAAAAGAAGACCATATCAAACAACAGGCAAAAAGGATTTGCTGATTTTGCAGGAGAGAAAGGATGTAGAAGCAAGCCAGGCAAGCTAGGCTAGTTAAGATGTTCACAATGGATTCATTAAATTGTACTCCGTAAGACTTCTAAAGTACATGCTCCACCCCTTAAAACCATTGGGTCTCTGTTGGGTGCACAAAGTGACGAAGAAACCAAAAAGGGTATATACCTGCCCACTCTGTGGTGTGACTTGACCCCCTACTCTCTGCGTTATGCATTTATTACGCAAGGCTGAAAATCGATAAATTTGCAGACCCTGCATGCGGTTGCAGCCCTTCCAACCAAAAAGGTAACCTGACAAGTCATTCACACACGCACTAAACAGAAAGCGAGCGAGAGACAGAGACAGAGACAGAGACAGAGACAGAGACAGAGAGAGAGAGGGAGAAAGAGAGAGAGAGAGAGAAAGAAAAAAAACACGGTAAAAAAATAGAAAGAGAGCAGCCGCTCTCACATAATCGGGAAATGGTGATTCTGCTGTATTTTCGAACTGTGCTGATCGCCCCCAAAGCGCGCGATCCAGCCCTGCCTTCCCAATCAGCTGCTGCATTTGCAGTCCCTGGGACACATCCTTGGACAAGATTCTGACCCCACGATTCTTAGACATTGAATCTCCTCGTCTAGTCTAAAGAGTGTACAGCGTCCGACACCTGCCCTTAAAAAGCTGGCACATCATCCTGCTTGCCAAAACAACAAGAAATCAAGGGAATACTTGCATGAAAACCAAATGGAATGGTTTCGAACAAACTCTTGCCCCAAGGAGTGCAACTGCATTCGCTGCCAAGCTACTGCTAGTCTGGGCCTTGGAATGCGGCCGCCTTCGAATGCCTGGAGTGCAAACTTTCATGGACAGCACTGTTTTAAACTTGCACGTATGACTGATTTTGAACCATGTCGAATCTTTTTGAATCATTTTGAATCCTGTTCAGTTTTGCCCCCGTTGAAAGGTCTGCGCGCGACCCGAACAAGAAGCAAAGGTAGCATGTAAACTACAGGTTTGATGCCTTCATGACGTGTTCTGGAGGCTTGTGCAGGCCATCGTTGTCCAAATTCTGAAACGGCCGAGCTCCTCGATGCCAAAGCAGGTTTCAAAAATAAAAAAAAGGCCCAGCGTGCAAGTTCTGCAACTCCCATTTTGAAAGATCAGTCATTAGCAATACCAGATCAGCTGCTAGATAACTATATATGATACATCTCCTCTTTTCCTCTTTACACTCAGGCACTTTGTCCAGTCATATACAGTGTCACAGCATTAGGACTCCAGCGCTCCTGTGCACATGAACCAAAGAATCAATCCAAGCGCAAAAACATCCGCCGCAATGACCTGCTCCTGCAGACTTTTTGAATTCAAAAAATGACCGCATACATTCTGCATGCCCTTTTCATCCCTTTTCTGTGCTTTAAATTGCTGTCAATTGCTTTGGCGTGTCTGCAAGGGCGGCACAGAGAGAATCAAACAGTCTAGAGAGCTGATCTCTGAGAGCCATAGAACTCATTATCTCAGAAACTCCATCGCCATCGGCCGAAACTGGGACTATGTCACCCTCCCTGACTGTCCCTGACTGTCCCCCTGACTGTCCCTGCCAAAGTCACCCCTGATTCAAAAGTCCTCCGTAGACTCTTTTCGCAGAACCTGCCCCGTCTAAACAATTGGGCGCAACTTGGTGAAGGCAGACCTAGAAGCCGGATTCTCGGCTAATTATCTTTGTTTCGGCTCAAAATGTTGAGTTGACGATGGGTTCAATCAGCATTTACCTTGCGACATGTCGGTCAGCCAATGTCAAGTGGGTTTGAAACATGTGCACAAACACGCATACCGTCATACCGTCCCTCCCCCTCGCCTCTCCCTCTCCCTCTCCCTCTGGCTCCCTCTCTCCCTCTCTCCCTCTCCCTCTCTCCGTCTCCCTCTCTCTCCCCTCCCGTCTCCCTCTCTCTCTCTGTCTCTCTCTCTCGCTCTCCCTCTCCTTCTTCATTCTTTGAAATCTGTCTGCGCCATACTCGCCCGCATACATTTAAATGCATACATTGCGCCTGAGGAATGCTAGGGAATTGCAGTCACGCCACGGGGACAGCATGACAGCTTGAATTGAGCTGACCTTTATCAGACTTTATCACTCAACGCTCTTCTGTCCTCAGTACATCCCCGTTACTCCCATGGGAATTCTTCAATTTGTCAAGGCTTACTGTCAATCTTTTTTGATCCTCTATCCTTCATTTGTCAGAACTGTGGATGATTGACTTCTATTCACTCCTGGATTGTCTCAACATCTCGACATCGGAGCTGATCCCGCCTCTGGGGGTGAGTACAAGCAGCTGTCCAGGTTTTCGGCATCAACAACTGCCTCCCACCAGGATCGGACTGGAGCACATGGTGACAACTGCGCCAACCCATCCGTCAACTCAGTGAAAACATCACTTCGGATGTCAAACCCAACCTGTCCGGAATGGGTTGTCCACATGAAGGATATTAGCCGACACCATCTGACACCCAAACAAAAAGCCAAAAGCCAGACTCGTCCAATCAGGATGATCTTCTTGAGTGCCCTTTTTTGATTTGCCAGGAAGCTTGGAATCCGAACGTTTCCCTACTCTAAAGTGAAAAGAAACACAGATTTTCCTCAAAGCATCGGCATTCACAAGGATGCCAAGCACATATTCGCAATCAGATTTCATTATATAGGCTATGTAACTGATATGCCCTTTGCATTCAAGTGTTGTTTCATGATCTGGTTTGAATTTAGAGCATCAGGTTGCTCAGCCTGGTGCCGATGCTCCACTGGCGACAAAGCACCACATGGTGATAGACGCAATTCCAGATTTGTGCCTCAAAGCAAGGCAAGAAAACGAAACATGACAAGACCTTTCCACAGAATTGAAATTAAAGGACCGGATACCCCCACATGTCAATTTCTTCCAATCAGTAGCCAAAGAAAGGTGAAAATGGGATGAGAAAGGCGGGGAAGAGAAAAGAGATGGTGGAGGATCGGTGTGTGCAAGTTCCGTGTAAAAGTGTTGTTGGTGAAAGAAGTGTGTGTAAACGTGTGGTGTGTAGAAGTGGTGTGCGTGTGTGTGAAAGAGTCGTGTGTGTGTGTGTGAAAGTGCTGTGGGTGAAAGAGTGGTGTGGGACAGGAGTGGGTGTAAAAGTGTTGTGTGTCCAAGACATGAGCGGGAATGTGTGTGTGTGTCAAAAGAATTGTGTGTGTGTGTGAAAGAGTTGTGTGGGACAGAAGTGTGTGCAAAGGTGTGGTGTAAGAACGTGTTATGTGTTAAAGTATGTACAAGTGTTGTGGGGGTGATCATGTTATGTAGCCATAACCGATGTGCCAACACCATGAGTAGAGGTGAATGGCAACCGCCGGTCTTGGCATGCGCGATGTGGCCGAACGCGCAGACCGTCATGACAGCGGACGGTCTGCAGCAGGTTCTTAGCGGATGCACAAGGTTGCCTCTTCGCACGGCCACGCCTGCCACACAAAGTGAAAGTCGATGTCGCCTGCCACGCAAAGTGAAGGCCGATGTCTCCAAGCGCCACGCCTGCCACACAAGCAACCGCAGCGACAACGGCGTCAAACGGGACCCACGCGCGCCACCAGACTCAGAACCAGCCCAGTGCCATACGCGCCACGCCTGCCACGCAAAGTGAAGGCCGATGTCTCCAAGCGCCACGCCTGCTACACAAACAGCCGCGGCGGCAACAGCGTCGAACGGGACCCAAGCACGCCACCAGAGCCAGCCACAAAGTGATGGTCGATGTCGCCAAGCGCCACGCCTGCCACACAAAGTGAAGGTCGATGTCACAAAGCGCCACGCCTGCTACACAAACAGCCGCGGCGGCAACGGCGTCGAACGGGACCCAAGCACGCCACCAGAGCCAGCCACAAAGTGAAGGTCGATGTCGCCAATCGCCACGCCTGCCACACAAAGTGAAGGTCGATGTCACTAAGCGCCACGCCTGCCACGCAAAGTGAAAGCCGATGTCTCCAAGTTCCACGCCTGCCACACAAACAGCCGGGGCGACAATGGCCTCAAACGGGGCCCAAGCGCGCCACCAGAGCTGGCCCAGCGCCATAAGTGCCACGCCTGGCGCGCGAAACGAAGATCCTGCCATGCAAAGTGAAGGTCGATGTCACAAAGTACTACACCTGCCACACACAGTCAAGGTCATGTCACCAAGCGCCACGCCTGCCACGCAAAGTGAAGGCCGATGTCTCCAAGCGCCACGCCTGCCACACAAACAGCCGCGGCGACAACGGCGTCAAACAGAACCCAAGCACGCCACAAGTGCCAGCCCAGTGCCACAAGTGCCACACCTGCCACGCAAAGTGAAAGTCTATGCCCTATGCCGTCAAGTGCCATGCTTGCCACACAAAGTGAAGGTCTATGTCGCCAAGCGCCAAGCCTGCCATGCAAAGTGAAGGCCGATGTCACGAAGCGCCACGCTTGCCACACAAAGAGCCACGGCGACAACGGTGTCAAACGGGACCGAAGCGCGCCACCAGAGCCAGCCCAGTGCCAGTGTGTGTGAGAGAGAGTTGTGTGTGTGTGTGAGAAAGTTGTGTGTGTGAGAGAGAATTATGTGTGAGTAAGCTGTATGTGAGAGAGTTGTGCGTGTGTGTGAGTAAGTTGTGTGTGTGTGTGTAGGAGTTGTGTGTGTGTGTGAGTAAGGTATGTGAGAGAGAATTGTGTGTGTGTGAGCAAGTTGTGTGTAAGCTGTGTGTGTGTGAGAGCTGTGTGTGAGTGAGTTGTGTGTGTGAGAAAGAGTTATGTGTGAGTAAGGTATGTGAGAGAGTTGGGTGTGAGTAAGTTGTGTGTAAGCTGTGTCTGTGAGAGTTGTGTGTGTGTGAGTAAGTTGTATGTGAGTTGTGTGTGAGTAAGCTTTATGTGTATGTGTGTGTGAGTTGTGTGTATGTAAGCTGTATGTGAGAGAGTTGCGTGTGTGTGTGTGTGAGTAAGTTGTGTGTAAGCTGTGTCTGTGAGAGTTGCGCGTGAGTAAGTTGTATGTGAGTTGTGCGTGTGTGTGTGTGTGTGCGTGAGTTGTGCGTAAATAAGTTGTATGTGAGAGAGTTGTGCGTGAGTAAGCTGTGTGTAAGTTGAGTAGTTGTGTGTGAGAGACGGCGGCGGCGGCGGGAGGCAGGAGGCAGGAGGCAGGAGGAGCGGACAATGACACAAATTCAACGAAAACACCTGCCACAGCTTGCCAATAATGACCGCAAAGGCACAGAGCAGCAAGTTCGATGGCCTTACGTTGCCATGCGCCACAGCAGGATTCAAGTCAGCCAGGTAAGCCAACGCGCTGGAGCAACTGATCGCCCAGCTAAAGAGCAAGTCCCTGACACTTTGGCATGGCAATTTGAGACGCAATAGCTGTTTGAATCTGTTCGAAGTCAGAAGTTCAATTAAACTTCCACTGCGCAATCCTGTTTGCAGTCAGTCTTTTAATGGAAGTCACTTTGAATATAATACAATTACGCCGGCATAGACCCCAGATAGAGAAGGTTTCAGAAACGCATGTATATGCCGTGCGAATTGGTTGCGAAAATCGCCGAACTGCTGGTTCCCAAACGTTTGGACCAATGCGTCCCAATCTTAGAACCACGGGCTCCCCATTCGAGGATCTGCTAGTTCCCCAACCAAGTGCTTCCCAATCTTGGAACCGCGGGTTGCCAATTCAAGGAACTAAACCCATGCTTCCCAATCTTGGAACTACGGGTTCCCAGCTCGAGGAACTGATGGCGGCCACATGTTGGAACCAATGCCTCCGAATCTTCGAACCGCGGGTTCCGATTTCGAGGAACTAGCGATTCCCAAACGTTGGAACCAATGCTTCCCAATCTTGGAACCCCGGGTTCCCGTGTTCTCGGAACTAGGTTCCCAAACCTTCTAACCAATGCTTCCCAATCTTGGAACCTTCCCAAGCTTGGAACCCCGGGTTCCCATGTTCTAGGACCCAGCGGTTCCCAAACCTTCGAACCAATGCTTCCCAATCTCGGAACCCCGGGGCCGGTTCCCAGTTCTAGGAACTAGCGGCTCCCAAACGTTGGAACCAGTCCCAATCTTGGAACCCCGGGTTCCCAGTTCTAGGAACTAGCGGCTCCCAAACGTTGGAACTGACGCTTCCCCATCTCGGAAACACTAGTTTCCTTGAAGAATTGCCGTTGGAACCCATGCTTCGCAATCTTGGAAGCTCGGGCTCCTAGTTCTACAAACTAACGGTTCCCAAACCTTGGAACCTTTGCTTCCCAATCTTGGAACCTCGGGTTTCCAAGTTTGAAGAATTCCCAATCTTGGAACCACGGGTTCCCAGTTCTACAAATGAACGGTTTCCAAACTTTGGAACCTGTGTTTCCCAATTGGAACCACAGGTTCCCACTTTGGAACCAATGCTTCCTAACCTTGGAACCACGGGTTCCCAATTTAAAGAACTGCTGGTTTCCAAACCTTGGAACAATGCTTCCCAATCTTGGAACTTCGGGGTCCCAGTTTGAAGAACTGCTGGTTCCCAAACCTTGGAACCAATGCTTCCCAATCTTGGAACCACGGGTTCCCAGTTTTAGGAACTAGCGAATCCCAAACCTTCGAACCAATGCCTCCCAACGTCGAGTTCCCAGTTTTAGGAACTAGCGGATCCCAAACCTTGGAATCAATGTTTTCGAGGCTTGGAACTCTGGGTTTCTAGTTCTACCAAGTGGCAATTCTTTCTCAAGCTGCAACGATAGGCTCCAAGTTAAGAGATCATATTTACTTCGGAATTGCGCACCTCCAAGCGGTCGACGATATGTTTTGAATTTTGGCACAAATTTCATTCAAGAACTATGCCTAAAAAGGTTGTAATATAGGCAACCGATTCAACATACATGTTTGAAATACGTCTTTGTTGTTTTGCTTAATGGTCCACCAAAAAATGCATTTACATAGCATGAACGTTCGCATGAATGTGCTCAATCTTGGAACCCTGGGTTAGCCAATTTTAATTTCAACAGTTTTGTCTGAAAAGGTTGTAACAAAGGCATCCGATTCAACATACATGTTTGAAATGCGTTTTTGTTGTTTTGCTTAGTGGCCCGCCAAAAAGTACACTTACATAGTACATAGCATGTTGCTCTTGATCGAACGTTCGCATCAGTGCTCTCAATCTAGGAGCCACGGATTTCCCAATTTTGATTTCAACAATTACGTTTGAAAAGGTTATAACATAGGCATTCGAGTCAACATATATACATGTTTGAAATATGTTTTTGTTGTTTTGCTTAACGGCCCGCCAAACAGTGCATTTACATCCCATTTCGTTTTTGATCGAACGTTCGCATCAATGCTCTCAATCTTGGAGCCACGGGTTCCCAATTCGGAGAACTTTGGTTCCCAAAAACAACCAGCTCCCCGTTCCAGGAACAAGCTCGTCCCGAATGTGTCATCAGTGATTCCGAATCTTGGAACCACGGGCCCCAGTTCTAGGTTCTCAAACCTTCCAACCAATGCTTCCCAATCTTGGAACCTCGGGTTCCCAGTCCTAGGAACTAGCGGTTCCCAAACCTTCGAACCAATGCTTCCCAATCTTGGAACCTCGGGTTCCAAGATCTCGGAACTAACGCTTCCCAAACCTTGGCACCGATGCTTCCCAATCTTGGAACCTCAGGTTCCCAGTTCTAGGAACTAGTGATGCCCAAACCTTCGAACAAAAACTTGCCAATCCGCCCACACCGCTTTGGCGGTGAAGGCGTGCTTATTGGGGGGCAAAACAGCAACACTAAATGCTCAATGACATTTGTTAATATAGCAGTCGCTATATCAGCTTTAGCTGGGGGGGGGGCAAAAACGGTTTCGCACCGAGACCAGAAGACATTTTTCGATGATTTTTGGGTGTCTGAGCGCAAGAGGGTATTGAAATGGACTGGAATTTTGGGTCATTTTGGTAGCTTTCCGGCAATGGAAAAACGGCCAAAAATGAAAAAACATTGTACATAGCAAGATTTTGCAGGGTTTTTGGATGCCAGAGCATTGAAAACACTGCAAAAACAAGTGTTTTGGACTGACGTTATAGCAAAAAACGTGTAAATTACCGTATGCTTGACTGGAAACATTACAAAAACACTGTCAAAAGCAATGTTTTGGAAGGATTTACTGCCTTTATGGCAAAAAACGTGTAAATTACCGTCTGTTTGACTGGAAACATTGGAAAAACACTGTCAAAAACAATGTTTTGGAAGGGTTTCTTATATATATGTTGGAGTTGGCTACCGGCATTGGAACATGGAAAAATTGAAGAAAACACTGTAAATAGCGGTATTTTCAACGGTTGGGGAGATAAGGGAATTGGAAGCATTGTCGAACATGATGTTTTCGACCGGTTTTATGGCGACAAAAGTGTAAAGTACCGTGCTTTGAAGGAAACCATTGCAAAAACATGGAAACACATTCAAAGAACACGGGATTTGGGGGACTATCTGGGCGTCGTTGTCTAGCTATTTGAAATTCCGCAGCTTGGAGAGCCTCCAAGGGAGGGAAAAGTGAAAATTCCATAGCTTGGGAAGCTGTCACGGCGGGGAAAAGTGAAAATTCCCTAGCTTGGGAAGCCCCCACGGGGGGAAAAGTGAAAATTCCCTAGCTTGGGGAGCCCCCACGGGGGGGAAAAGTGAAAATTCCCTAGCTTGGGGAGCCCCCACGGGGGGGAAAAGTGAAAATTCCCTAGCTTGGGGAGCCCCCACGGGGGGGGAAAGTGAAAATTCCCTAGCTTGGGGAGCCCCCACGGGGGGGAAAAGTGAAAATTCCCTAGCTTGGGGAGCCCCCACGGGGGGGAAAAGTGGAAAATTCCCTAGCTTGGGGAGCCCCCACGGGGGGGAAAAGTGAAAATTCCCTAGCTTGGGGAGCCCCCACGGGGGAAAACCACCCTTAGCCCCTCTCACGGACCGAAATAAACCTGCGGTGTGGGCGGCCACCCCACGCGAAGCGGGGTGAATATTGCAACCTTGGTTCCCAGTTCTAGGAACTAGCGGTTCCCAAACCTTTGAACCAATCCTTCCCAATCTTGGAACCTCCATTTGCACCGATTCTTGCACACGCATTCAAATTGCGCATGTGTAAATGTTTGAAAAAAGCATTGCAAAATGCATATATCATATATATATTTTTTTTTTTATCCGCCGACCCCGGCCTTCGCCAAGGCAGGGGCAGCGCCTGGGACCACCGCTTCAAGCAGGTGTGGAGCTTATATTTGTTCGCTTCAAATGCCTCAATGCTTCGCGGCAGCTTCGCCACAGGCCTTTGTTGTTAGAGCATTGAAGCCTGCCGTTTGCCTCCATGGCCCTCTGTTCTTAGGGCGTTCAAGCCTGCCGTTTGCCGCCAGCCGTCAAACACTTAAAATCCTCCGCGGCAGCTTCGACCACGCACTCTGGCCACAGGCCTTTGTTCTTCGAGGCTTGCAGCCTGCCGTTTGCCTCCATGGCCCTCTCGACCACGCACTCTGGCCACAGGCCTTTGTTCTTAGAGCCTTGCAGCCTGCCGTTTGCCTCCATGGCCCTCTGTTCTTAGGGCGTTCAAACCTGCCGTTTGCCAGCCGTCAAAAGCTTAAAATCCTCCACGGCAGCTTCGACCACGCACTCTGGCCACGGCACTCTGGCCACAGGCCTTTGTTCTTCGAGCCTTGCAGCCGCCGTTTGCCTCCATGGCCCTCTGTTCTTATAGGGCGTTCAAGCCTGCCCTTTGCCAGCCGTCAAAGGCTTAAAATCCTCCGCGGCAGCTTCGACGAGGCACTCTCCTTTGTTCTTAGAGCCTTGCAGCCTGCCGTTTGCCTCCATGGCCCTCTGTTCTTAGGGCGTTCAAGCCTGCCGTTTGTCAGCCGTCAAAGGCTTACAATCCTCCGCGTCAGCTTCGACCACGCACTCTGGCCACAGGCCTTTGTTCTTACGCCTTGTGGCCCAGGCCTTTGTTCTTCGAGCCTTGCAGCCGCCGTTTGCCTCCATGGCCCTCTGTTCTTATAGGGCGTTCAAGCCTGCCGTTTGCCAGCCGTCAAAGGCTTAAAATCCTCCACGGCAGCTTCGACCAGGCACTCTCGCCACAGGCCTTTGTTCTTAAAGCCTTGCAGCCTGCCGTTTGCCTCCATGGCCCTCTGTTCTTAGGGCGTTCAAGCCTGCCGTTTGCCAGCCGTCAAAGGCTTAAAATCCTCCGCGGCAGCTTCGACCACGCACTCTCGCCTTAGGCCTTTGTTCTTAGAGCCTTGCAGCCTGGCGTTTGCCTCCATGGCCCTCTGTTCTTAGGGCGTTCAAGCCTGCCGTTTGCCAGCCGTCATCCTCCGCGGCAGCTTCGACCACGCACTCTGGCCACAGGCCTTTGTTCTTAGAGCTGTGCAGCCGACTCCATGGCCCTCTGTTCTTAAGGCGTTCAAGCCTGCCGTTTGCTAGCCGTCAAAGGCTTGAAATCCTCCGCGACAGCTTCGACCACGCACTCTGGCCACAGGCCTTTGTTCTCAAAGCCTTGCAGCCTGCCGTTTGCCTCCATGGCCTCTGTTCTTATAGGGCGTTCAAGCCTGCCGTTTGCCAGCCATCAAAAGCTTAAAATCCTCCGCGGCAGCTTCGACTACTACGCGCTCTGGCCACAGGCCTTTGTTCTTAGAGCCTTGCAGCCTGCCGTATGCCTCCATGGCCCTCTGTTCCTAGGGCGTTCAAGCCTGCCGTTTGATGCATGGCGGATTTTCATGGCACGAAGCCAGCCGTCAAAGGCTTAAAATCCTCCGCGGCAGCTTCGACCAGGCACCCTCGCCACAGGCCTTTGTTCTTCGAGCCTTGCAGCCTGCCGTTTGCATCCATGGCCCTTCTGTTCTTAGGGCGTTCAAGCCTGCCGTTTGCCAGCCGTCAAAGGCTTAAAATCCTCCGCGGCAGCTTCGACCACGCACTCTGGCCACAGGCCTTTGTTCTTGGAGCCTTGCAGCCTGCCGTTTGCCTCCATGGCCCTCTGTTCTTAGGGCGTTGCCGTTTGCCAGCCGTCAAAGGCTTAAGATCCTCGGCGGCAGCTTCGACCAGGCACTCTGGCCACAGGCCTTTGTTCTTAGAGCCTCGCAGCCTGCCGTGGCAGCTTCGACCAGGAACTCTGGCCACAGGCCTTTGTTCTTAGAGCCTTGCAGCCTGCCGTGGCAGCTTCGACCAGGAACTCTGGCCACAGGCCTGTGTTCTTCGAGCCTTGCAGCCTGCCGTTTGCATCCATGGCCCTCTGTTCTTAGGGCGTTCAAGCCTGCTGTTTGCCAGCCGTCAAAGGCTTAAAATCCTCCGCGGCAGCTTCGACCACGCACTCTGGCCACAGGCCTTTGTTCTTGGAGCCTTGCAGCCTGCCGTTTGCCTCCATGGCCCTCTGTTCTTAGGGCGTTCAAGCCTGCCGTTTGCCAGCCGTCAAAGGCTTAAGATCCTCGGCGGCAGCTTCGACCAGGCACTCTGGCCACAGGCCTTTGTTCTTAGAGCCTTGCAGCCTGCCGTGGCAGCTTCGACCAGGAACTCTGGCCACAGGCCTTTGTTCTTGCAGCCTTGCAGCCTGCCCTTTGCCCTCATGGCCCTCTGTTCTTGGGGCGTTCAAGCGTGTCGTTAAAATCATTTACAGAGAACGCGATGAGAATAAACATACCAGGGATTTTATTTTCTAAGGGCTCCCACATGTGGAACCCCCAGGAGTTCCATTTTCTAAAGGTCCTCTGGGTGGAGAGCGCCTAACACGTGTAGAAAAAAACACCTATGTAATATGTGTCGAAACAAATGCCTGTTTCATGGCCTCCCCCGCCCACTGATTTAATAGGGGAAAATCCAGGGGCATGGTTAGATTGCGGTTGTGAGGCTATGGCAAAATCCAAGGTAGGGCTAGAATATACCAAAATCGTCCGCTCCGGCTCGGCGGCTTCAGCCCATTGAAATGCTCGAAAAGGGATTGTGGAAGATCGCCTCTCTAGAAAATCAAGGACCACTAGAAATCTATGAACGTACTCCCAAAAATGCTAAGATTATGCTTCAGGATTTTGGGCGCCTAAACTCTCCAGAAAATCAGCATCTTACGACTCAGAGGTCTCCAAAAGTTGTTCTTTAGAAAATTAGAGAGACTTCGAAAGCATCATTTCAGCAAATTCGAGCTGTTCGAAGGACAGAAAATCAACCCTCCTCAGGGGGTTAACCCCCGTGAAATCCTAGAGGAAACTCATACCGGTATGATAACAGGCGGAAATTTGGGGCTGAAACCAAATAGTAGCCATTTTGGGACTCGGGCTGTCTTTTAGCCTGAACATCAATTCAGGCGAGATTGTCCGTTCAGGCTGGAAATGCCATCTTGAGCATAATTGCAGAAAGCATTTCCAGGCGAGAATTTAGAGGCAGGCGAGATTTCAAAGGTCAGGCAGAAAAAAAGGTCCGAACACGTTCAGGCTCAAATTCTGGCCTGAGGGTGCTCTAGGTATATGTGTGTATCTCCGCCGACCCCTGCCTAGCCCCCCTCTTAATGGGGGGGTCGGCGGCACCAGGGCGTTAGCCCATATATTTATTCATTTATTTTTTCTTATTTATTTATTTCTGTATTTATGTATTTATCATCTATTTATTTTTTATTTACTTATTTATCTGCATCTATTTATTTATATATATATATACATATAACTCATCAAATGTTGGCACACACCACAAAAAGTAGCCTGCTTCGTCACTGCCCGCTAGACAAGAGCGTCCACAGGAGGCTGCTAATGCACAGCACCACAGCACCCTCCACACCACCTTACGCAGCACCCTGCACAGCACACGGCCTGCACAGCACCCTTCACACGCCACCGCAGCCTCCCAAGCAGCCTGGCAGCCTGCGAAGCACCCTGGACAGCACCCCCATGGCCAAACTTCGCCACAGCACGCTAAACAGCAGCCTGCACCTCACTCTGCCTGCACAGCACCCTGACAGCACCCTGACAGACCCTGCACAGCACCCTGCACAGCACCCTGCACAGCACCCTGCACAGCACCCTGCACAGCACCCTGCACAGCACCCTGCACAGCACCCTGCACAGCACCCTGCACAGCACCCTGCACAGCACCCTGCAGCAGACCTCGCCACCGCAGCCTCCCAAGCAGCCTGCACGGCACCCTGCACGGCACCCTGGCCAAACTTCGCCACAAAGTTCGCCACAAAGTTCGCCACAAAGTTCGCCACCGAAGACCTGACCTTTGAGAAGTACAAAAAGTATTGACTTTGCCGACTTTGCCTTAAGATAAGGTGGAAATAAATTGCTGGCCTTGGGGGTACCCACGGCCGGTGACTTTCCAAGCGCTTGCTCCTGGTAAACAAACGCAACAATGCTGACGCAATGTAGAAGCACTCCCCCAATCAAAGCAGCAGAATGCGTTGCTGAGTTCCAATCAATGGAAACATGTTGCACCGATTGGTTCGATAAGATTGCTCTGGAAGGCTCCTTAGGTATCGCTCCAGATCTCCACCTGGCATGTACTCCATCACCAGAGACACTTTCTCTTCACTGATGCACGTGGCACCGTAGAACTTGGCCAAGTGCGGACCTGAGTTTCACATTGTCTGCTGAAAATCAGAAGCGACTGCCATCTCCGTATGAAGCAAATAACATTCAAAGACGACAGAGTCGGAACTCAAAGCTTTTAGCTTTTGCATTAGAGCGCAACCAAAACAAAACAAAGATAATTACAGTATATGATATTATATTATTATATGTATACTGGATTCCTATGGCACTGGACTATACCCAAAAGGTCCTTTCTGCACCTGGCCAGTCTGTTGGGGCATTTGCTGCTTGTTTTTAGCAGGTTCCAAAACGATAGAATTGGACCTACCTTGCCCTGCAAATTTACCATAAACGGGGAGCCCACTAGGAAGAGAGGGTTCGAGAAACAGTGGCTTGTGAATCTCAGTGGCATTCTGGCTGAACCAGCCTCTATGCCACTGTTGTTTCTCAGGCAGTATCAGAGACAGCGATCGCTTATCCTTTGCAAAGCCAAGCAACAGTGGCTGTTGTGCAGCTCTGAAAGCAAGCGACGCAGGCATTGTTCGTCATGCTTGAACCGAGCAAGCAAATCGCTTCGCGCCTCAGTTGGAAGTGCCATGCAGCTGCAGTGGCGTCTTGTGACTCGACTACAGCTGCTGCCGTATGTTTCAGAGCCATATAGTCTTTCTTTGTGG
>CAMXCT020001666.1:37500-40000 GCA_947184155.2 Cladocopium goreaui | reverse complement strand
GTCGACTGTCTGTCGCCTCGACAAACTTTTTCAGATGGTTCTATCATAGGTTGTGTCACACATTGTGTCAGCTATGTTTGCTATGTCGGTTATGTGTTGCATCGCTGCATCTCTGTGGTTGAAGGATGTTCAAAGTTGGTACTTATTTTGGATTGTTGTTCAAGGAGTTCATCTCCTTATCACGAGGCACTCGAGTGGCATGCTTATTTCCGGACACTAGTTTGATAAGTCTCGGAAATTGAACCATGTCAAGCCTAAGTACCAAAACTAGTCCTTATGCAAGAATCGTCCACCTACTTTGGTTGTGAAGGGTGCTGCGCACTGCTTACTGTGTGTGGCACGCAGTAGTGTCATGGGATTTATGCAGAATATATATATATGTATATTATAGCATGTGTATGTATATTGTGTCATATTCTCGAAGTTTGCGGTTCGGCAACGGATCCTCCATAGCATAATATACCCCAGCCCTCAACATCTAGCCGACAAACCTTCTGGTAACCACAACCCCAAACAACCTCAAAATGATGTGCCTCCCACGGAATTGAAACAAACGCATCGACAGCATAACAGACCTGCTATGAACTCAACGACACTACCCCGGCACTGCCTAAATCTTCAAAATGTCTATTCAAAATGTCTACAGTGCTACGACCTTTGAGTCAGCAAAGAGAGCGAGAAATGAACACCTGCACACACTCCAAAACACTCCATGGCATGGACCCATTTCGCAGCCCCTGCTAGCACGCGCATGTGCTCACAGGAACAGGGCAGCGGCACCTAGTGCAGTCCATGACAAAGATCACAGCATCGCAGCCATCAGCAAAATGTTTCCTCAGTTGCGCATGGGTGAAGGCGACCTGACCTGAAGATTCACCCGGTCCACGTTTAAGCCCTACTGATACACTGAGAGGAGGAACAACGTTTTTTTACAAATGTGTTGCCCTACCTCAGTACTTCTTGGATTTTTATATTGGAGAGCTCACACATTGTTGCAGCATTCACAATTCTCACTGACATGATTAAGCCCTTGGCAATGCATAGGGACAAAAAAATTACGTGCCCGATCAACTACGGCGAAGTTCACGACTTTATTGACCAACTCTCCCAGAATAAAGTGTCAACACTGAGATCAGTAAAGGGCCCGGGTTTACGCCATGTATGCAATCTCCTTAAAACTCAAGGTTGCTGCTCTGGAAGCACGCCGCAGCATGCCCACCAACCGTCAAAGGTCAGTGGCATGAAGACAGCCCTTACTTCAATTCCGGCCATACCGTGGTTGGGTTGCAAAGCTTCGTACTTTTATCTTACCATGTTTTGCGCAAGTTGCACATTTCTTGGCAGTGTTCACTGCAGTATTTCTGAGAGAAAGGATGCATAAAAGCACTTCAAAATTCACGGACGTTTGAAACACTGTAATTTTTTTGCAATTCAACGCGCATATTCATATATAGAAAGTGCGTGTTGCTTTTGCAATAGTTGGACATGGAATTAGAAAAAAAACATAGATGGCTATAATTGGTGTCCATTTCATCTGCAACCTGTGTGGCGTTTGCCATTTTTTGTTGATTCCAACTGCGCAAAAAAAATGGCAGTTTTGTTTCCTTTTCGGCAAGTGAGTTTTTGAATGTTAGAAGGATTGGAATCGCTTCATTCGGTTCTGGCAGACTTTTGGGGGCATTGTTTTTTGGCGGGGTATTGCATATTTGCTTTTGCCAAGGATTCTGGACCTACTTGGATCTAGCCATGTTCAGACTAGTCTGGAAAACATGGTTTTTTTGTTTTTTGTTGGTTTTTGTTTTTTTGTGTTTTTTTGGTTTCTTTGGTTCCTTTTTTGTTTTTTGTTTTTTGTGTGTGGTTTCAACCATTATAAGCTGCATTTCCAGTAGAAAAGGTTTGTGCATGGACAACAACAAGATGCAACCCACGAACCCGAATGCAGTCACGCAGAACACTTTTGAGAAACAAATTATTTCAACAGTCTACATTTTTCCCCTGTTACCGTACCAGTGCACTGCAGACTGTTGAATGCGGAAGGCGGGGGAGTGCAAAGTGTGGAGTGCAGAGTCTAAAAAGTAGGGTCTGGAGTCTAAAATGTGGAGTGTGGAGTGTAAAGTGCGGAGCGTAAAGAGAGTGTAGCGTGTAAAGTGTAGAGTGTCGAGTGTGGAGTGTAGTGTGGAAGTGTGGAGTGTGGAGTGTAAAGTGTGGAGCGTAAGGTGTAGAGTGTGGAGTGTGAAATGTGGATATGGAGCGTAGAGTGTGGAGTGTGGAGGGTAAAGTGTAGAGTGTGGAGTGTAAAGTGTGGAGTGTAGACTGTAGAGTGTGGAGTGCGGGGTGTAGAGTGTAAAGTGCAAGCAAAGTGTGGAGTGTGGAGTGTGGAGTGTGGTGTGTATGCGTAGAGTGTAAAGTGTGAAGTGTAAAGTGTGGAGTGTAAAGTGTGAAGTTTCGAGTGTAGTGTATTGTGTAAAGTGTGGAATGTAAAGTGCGCAGTGTGAAGTGT
>CAMXCT020001666.1:7500-32500 GCA_947184155.2 Cladocopium goreaui | reverse complement strand
GGGGTTCAACATCAATTCCCACGTGGGTGCTTCCCAGAGGTGCACCAGCCCAGCTTTGAAGCGAGCTCGATGGCACCTTGACGGTTCAGCTTCAAAAGGCAGGGAGTCCAAGTTGAATTTTACACACCTTCAAAGTTTCCACGTCAAAGTCCGCAACTTCTACTTCCGCATCTTCTAGAGGGAATGCCACAAATGGACAGGCTCATTAACGTAGATGATGGAGGCAGTAAGTACTAGAATCCTTGGCACATCAGACGCACTGGAAAATGGTTTTGCCCTTTAGCCATACCAGCAGACTATGCACTTCAGATAGCCAAAACTTCCGCATACCACCCATCGCAGAGTATGATCGTCCATGGCTGCAAACTAAACAAACTAAACTATACAGAACTTCCAGGGTAGAAGGAGTCATATTGAACTCTCAATCAAAGAAGCAAAAGTTTGCAACCTTTTGGGGTAAGAACTAGGAAAAACCCACATGGATGTGGCGGGGAAGGTAAGAAACAAACCTGGTTGTACCGCTGACGACTTGGACGCTTGGACCACTTCGTCCACTTACGCTGTGAAACTCCTGGCCGTCCCATGTCTTTGCCTTGAGTTCAGAGTTGGAGGTGCTCGCAAAGCCACTGGTTCCTGTCAGATGGGCTAGGCACACAAAGTTTTTAAAGTGGAGGATGCTGGAAACTGTCGGGAACGGCACTCTCTGGATCTTGTTTTAAATAACAGTATAAATATATATATATATGACTGTAGATACATATTCATATACGGTATACGGTATACTTACGTATATTTAAATACATTTTATATACCACAACCACTACATATATAGATACATGTACTGAGCACAGACGGATATATACATAAACTAACAGTGCATAGCATGACACAAAATAGCATGGCACAATATTAGATAATAAAGCATTGCTCAATATTAGATAGCATTATACATTCAATAAATCGTGTATGTATATATATATATAGTACATGACATTACACGACAAGACACTACAATTAATTACGAGTATCTACATATATACAGCGATTCAGTCAATCGCTTCGCTTAGCCCTTTCTTGGCATGAAAACTCTTTCTTGAATGTCTCTCAAGCCCTGGAGCATCGTGGTTAATCACGTGACCCTTTCTTACTGGTCCTCCGGAAAGTGCATGCCTGAAGCTGCTCAGGGAAAACAACGCAAATTATCACTCTGAATTTCTCTCTCCCTTGCTGCCTGCAGTTGAACATCTTCAGCACTTGCACTTTGTGCCAAGGATGTCTTGCCAGTGCCTGCAGCATCGATAGGCAGAATGGCCGAGAGTGGCTCACAACAAATCAGTAGCATGGGCTGCTCAAGTGAATGTGTGTGGCAGCCAGTCATGCCATCCTTTGAGAAACGACCGACAAGGCCTGCACAACCCACCAATGCCACACTGAGCGCCATAAATGGCAACAATCCATGGCTGCAGTGATTGTGTCACGTGCAACACCGTATGTTTTCAGGAGTGAAGCTGAAAATCTGCATTTATGTTGTGTCACATGTGTGTCTGCGCGTCTGTATATACCCATAAAAATCCGAACCGATTTGAAATCGCAGGGGGCCTTGCTTGTGTGTGTAGTGCCTGTTTGAGCAAACCGTACAACCAAGTGGCAAGGAAGAGACATCAGTTTTGAACCTGTGTAGGTGCCGAAATAGCTTTGGGTTCGTTGCCAAGTTGTTTCTACTGTTTCAATCTCAGCCCTAGGGGGTTCCATGGTTTCTATGGTTGCAAGTCGCAACCTTGAGAACTCAAGTGGCTCAAGTGAAAGGTGGGCGCAATCTGGATGTCAGGCCCAAGGCAGAAAGCTCCTTCAAAATGTCAATAGCAAAAAGAGTGAGGACGGTCCTTCCCGTCGTTTTGCAATGTCTTTGATTCGAGCAAAAAAAGGTAAGGTACGGTAAAGGTCTTGGAGTGGCTGCTGCATGCAAGCTTCGCAGATGTTGAAGGACCAGATAACCCCACATGTTAAGCCTTCCGATTGTTATGAACGGAAGGTACATATTGGAATGATGAAAGAAGATAATGATCGGACAGAGAAAACGGCAATCGGAAACACGTCGGTTTGAAAGTATACGGAGGGTTCTCCATTTGACTGTCCTGGTAACAAAAGGGTGAAGGGGTGCACCACCCCCCCCTCCTTTCTCCTTGCTCATCCCTATTAAATTTGCGAGATCACGTTCTTCTGCTGGCCACCACCACCCTCCCTCCTTCTTGTCTTTCTTAAGTCTTAAGTTCCTTCTCAGCTCACCACCCCCGCTTCCTTTGATTAGTGTAAAGTGGAGTAACTGAGTAACACCCCCCCTTAATGTTTTTGTTTTGGACTCGACCCTACCAAGGCATAGCATGAGTACTGAGCACAGTTTGCATGCGCTGTCAAGGCTCAAGAAAGAGATTAGAGGTATACGGTATAGCTGTAGTCTAGGCACCGCACTGACTGGATATTGGCCGTGTGAGGAAAACCAAGGGTGGCAGCC
This sequence comes from Cladocopium goreaui, assembly GCA_947184155.2. Classification (NCBI taxonomy): domain Eukaryota; class Dinophyceae; order Suessiales; family Symbiodiniaceae; genus Cladocopium; species Cladocopium goreaui. Next base: position 29,988 of record CAMXCT020001666.1, on the reverse strand, counting down.
TGGGAAGACGCTCACATGGGCACTGGGCCGGCTCTGGTGGCGCGCTTGGTCGCTGTTAGTCGCCCGGGGCGCCGCGGCACTGTGCGTGGCAGGCGTGGCACTTGGTGACATTGACGTTCCATTTGCGTGGCAGGCGTGGCACTTGGCGACATCTACCTGCGTTTGGCGTGGCAAGCGTGGCACTTGGGGCACTGGGCTGGCTCTGGTGGCGAGCTTGGCCGCCGTTAGTCGCCCAAGCGCCGCGGCACTTTGCGTGGCAGGCGTGGCAGGCGTGGCACTTGGTGACATTGACGTTCCATGTGCGTGGCAGGCGTGGCACTTGGCAACATCGATGTTCCATTTGCGTGACAGGCCTGGCCCTTGGCAACATCGACGTTCCATTTGCGTGCCACGTGGCACTTGGCGACATCTACCTGCGTTTGGCGTGGCAGGCGTGGCACTTGGGGCACTGGGCTGGCTCTGGTGGCGAGCTTGGCCGCCGTTAGTCGCCCAAGCGCCGCGGCACTTTGCGTGGCAGGCGTGGCACTTGGTGACATTGACGTTCCATGTGCGTGGCAGGCGTGGCACTTGGCAACATCGACGTTCATTTGCGTGGCAGGCGTGGCACTTGGCGACATCGACGTTCCATCTGCATGGCAAGCGTGGAACTACCTGCGTTTGGCATGGCAGGCGTGGCACTTGGGGCACTGGGCCGGCTCTGGTGGCGCGCTTGGTCGCCGTTAGTCGCCCGGGGCGCCGTGGCACTTCGCGTGGCACTTGCGTGGCAGGCGTGGCAGGCGTGGCTCTTGCTCAAATCCACCTTCGTTTTGCGTGGCAGGCGTGGCACTTGGCTCAGGCTGCGTCAAGTGGGAAGCCAGTTGTCACCAAATTGCATGCTGGGTTCCACTTTGGGCGCGTCGGCTTTGAAACAGCTGTTACTTGCTTGTTTGTCTTTGTCTATTCCTCAATTGTGTGCGGCTGGTTATTAGCTAAAGTGCAGCACGGTGCTCTCCAATCTTGATTGCGGCAGTGGTGCTTTGACCTTGCGTCGTTTAGTTTTACGTCTTTGTGCATATGTTCCTGTACCAAGCAGACCAACGTGATGTTGTCTGTCACCTCGTTGGCCGGGGGTGCGGGATGACGCGGTCGTGTGTGTTTGGGGCCAATGCTCGGTGCCCAACCGAGTATGACAGCAATGGCTATGGGCTAATGCGCCTTGCTGGGCACACACCGAAGCACTGGCCGGTCAGTTCACGTCCTTGCGACCGTCAAATGTCCCGCCCTGCTCTCCACCGCGCCCCTTGGGAGGCCGGCTTTCTCACACACAACTTTGGCACACGCAACTTTTGCACACACAACTCTTTTATACGCAACTTTCTTACACACAACTCGCTCACACTCATACACAACTATTTCACAACTTCCTCACACACAACTCTTGCACACACAACTGTTTCACCCGCATACATCACACATTTCTAACGCGCACACACACACCCCTCTTCCACATACAACTTTTTTTAACTTATCGGTCCACCACCACCTCCTTTGTCTTTCCTCCCTTCCCCGTCCCGCTTCAACTTTTGCTTCTAATTATTGGAAGAAGTTGACTTGTGGCGTTATCCGGTCCTTTAATTAAAGAATGAAAGAGTTAGATAGACAGAGAAACAAAGAAGGCAACAGATGGACACGGTTCAGACACGGCTTGGACACAGTTCGGACACGCGGAGACCCCGTAGAAGACCTCTCTAAGCCTATTCTGGGACCATGTTGCCCATGTACTGAGCCATATGTCCCGCCAAAAACTCGCGTTGCGAACACAAGCAAACATCACCTCGGGGTTCAGACCTGGCCTCATGCGACTCACGTGCTGGCATGCTTAACATGTAACGGCTAACACATAGTGTCCAGAGGCTCTACAGAGAGTCACCAAGCCGCGCCTGCCACGCGAGACAGCCGCGGCGTCAAGCGTCCAGAGGCTCTACAGAGAGTCACCAAGTGCCGCGCCTGCCACGCGAGACAGCCGCGTCGTCAAGCGTCCAGAGGCTCTACAGAGAGTCACCAAGTGCCGTGCCTGCCACGCGAGACAAACAAGTGAGAAAGAGAAGTGGTGAGAGAGACAAGAAGGGACAAGTTGAAGACAAGACGAGACAAGTTGATGAAGAGACAAGTTGATAGAGAGCCGTTGAGACAGACAAGTTGATACAGATTCATGTGATAGAGATAAGTGGATAGAGAGAGGAAGAAGACGGCGGGCGGCGGGCAGTCGGCGGAGCGCGGCGGATTGCCAGCAAAAAATTAGACCCCCATATAGTGATGTGGGGAACAAAAAGAGTAAGAGTGGCATGAAGATGTGTATAGATTGTCGCAGTTGAAGTAGTGCCTCTTTCCATGCAGTAACCGTGCCATCGCCGCATGCTGGACCACACCAACACCCGCACGAGCCACGCCTCATAGAAAGGTGGAAAGTAGCGGAAGAAACTAAAAGCTTCTTCAGAGATGTTCAAAGATGTTCAACGCATTCAAAAACTAGAAAGCGAATCGAATCAGCAACTCCTGCAACTCCTCCTCCTGGCCGAGTGACTAAAGATCACGAGACCACAAGTCAGAGTCACTTGAGACCTCTGCTCTTTTGCAGGTTTGCATCGTGACTTGCGGGAAAACGAAGCCAAGTGTTCCTGATAACTGGTATCTTCCTTAAGGTTTTCGAATTCTGGCCTTTGCCGTTCTTGCAATATCTTGCAATGTATTACTGTGGATCAGAGTAATAGCTGTCTCTCAGGCTCAGGACATTGTGGCAAGATTGAAATAACTCGGAAAAAAAACGGAAGCATGAGTCAATAGCCGTGACCCAACAACACCTCATATTCCCAACCCGTATTACAAGCTATACCCAACGTGTGGGAGTTTTTCATGTAACTCTAACGACCATTTGCTACTTAAACAACTTGGAAAAAACTCAGGCCGTGACTGGACTTTCTATTTGAACGGACTGTGTTGAAGGTCAATGAAAGGTCTGCATAAGTCATAGTCATTCCAGCAGACTAGACAACCAAGACTATGCTCTTTGCGATTAGGAAAATCTGTTCACTGCCAAGAGACGCCACAAGGGAAGTCTTCGAGTCAACCTCGGCAATCACTGACTGAGTACTAAAGCCCAACAGGCTTTAAATGCGTGCGCTAAAAAACACTCACAACACGAGTGAAGTCGCTTATTTTGCCGTCGTTTACTCTTTTTTGTGCCTGGAAATCCAACAGCATCGGAGCACTAGCCATGACTGACTTGACAACAAACAGATACAAACAGTGTATTCAGGTTTTTTTTGTCTGGATTAAAATTGTTGAGAAAGAAGAGCCAACTTGCAGAGTCACCATCGCAATGCCGACAGCTAGTACCAACTGCCCGCAGAAATCGCCCAAAGGCACCAGCAGTTGCACCAAACCTCAGTTTGTCTGACTGTTTCTGACTGTCTCTGGCAGTACAGGTGTATGTTTGGGGCTGTCACACACAGAAACTTGGATGCTCTCAAACTAGCCCCAACTTTCACTCGCAAACTAAGAGGATCTGCTTGCACTTAGTTGCACTCAACTGCGCAAACAATAGGAAGCTGGATGGAGCCTCTTCCGCCAAGAGCTTGGGATAATTACCGTACATCAAGGGGGTTCTGGGCCATTCTGGGCCACAGCCCCTGCCCAAGAGCTTACATACAAAAAGCCTAACCAAACTTTTTATCCAGCAACAAGGACCGTTGTATCAAGAGTTTTTCACTTCACAGCCTTTTCCGCACACCACATGCAAGATAAGTGCTGTGCCTGTCAAGAATTCTGGAGACAGAACTTATCCACATGGAGCTGGCCCCCTTCAAAAAGCTACTCTCGATTGCACCCATCACCGCTGGCTGCATATTTCCACAAATCAGAGACTGTTGTGTTGCACGCGCACATGTTGTGTGTTCACTGTGTATGTTGGCAGGCAGCGATTTAAAAGCTAAAGACAACGACATAGAGACAGCACGCTACTCTCTGGGACAGACCATTTTGGGCCTTCCATAGGTATTCTTCAAAACGTGGAAACCGGAAGGATCAGATTGCGCAATGCTGTTCCAGTTGCTTTTGCCACCAAGCCAACGGGGAACCCAGTATCAAAAGCCCATGCACCTGGTATCCTCGTTATGTAGAGGGCTCGAAAGTGTCAAAACACGGTGAGTTACAGCTACAAAGAAAACTGGGCTTCCAAACGATGCGACCACGTGTAGGCCATGCCCCACAACATTGGTGCAACAATCGCACCCAGTTGTGGAGAGGCAGCCACAAGGGAGTACCTGGACGCCAGTAGACACTTGTAATGCTTACGGCTTACGCTGTTCCCTTTCTAGGCGGCTCTCATTTTACAAGGCAATACAAATGCACACAGTAGAAAAAGACCTTCAGCCCAAATTCCAAGAATTTGCAAATAGGCCCAGCTTGAATGAATTTTCGGACTCTCAAAATGGTCAAATCCCTTTTGCTTTGTACTGAAAATGACTGAATCACCGGGGTCTTGTTCGTGGAGGCTCTTTGGGGACATAGCTTTCAGGTCAAGCTCATCTGCATCACTCTTGGTCCAAACTGTTTGAAGTGTGATATTCATGGTGCATGGCTGTGCAAGAATGCATCAAGTACAACTCCAAAAGTCAGCAAGATCTACTCTGTCCATTCAAAGACATTCGCTGCCTACAGAGACCCAGAATTGAGGCTTGACAAATCTTTTGAAAAGTAGAAACCCATCATATGGTCAGGCAGCACCTGCGCTGTCAAGACAATGCTTGGAACATCTCCTCCCATCTTTCTGCCAAGTTACAACAAAGGCGACATTCCCTGCACGTAAACATGACACAGGAACACTTGGCAGTGACAAGCTCACTACAGTAACCATGTAGTGCATCGCTAACTAAACATCAACTGTGGAGATTCTACTTTTTTCCATCTTCACTTCTTTGTGTTTGATCTGTTGACAGCTGCCTGAGCTTCCAGAAACGGCGCGGCTGGTGCCAGAGCATTCTTGCTGCTGTGAGATCCTGCAAGTCGATGTAGCGACAGCCATGTCTGAGACGTTTCCAGTCCGATCCCCTTCCGAGTTCTTTCAAGTCATTGCATCTGCATATGTATCTGTGTGTACAATATGTTCCCGGTTCCCGGTTCGGTAACCCCCCCCCCCAATGCTATGGTACCCCAAAATCTACCATTTGCATGCTATTTGCAGCATTTCGGCCTCCCATTTGCATGCAATTTGCAGCGTTTCAGAGCCACAACCTCCGACTTGCACCCTATTTGCAGCATTTGAAAGCCATATGCTACCTACATACGACCTACATGCCGTCCATAGTATCTATGTGTTTCTTTTCTACCTGGTATACCTATATACAAGCCAAGCCATAGTGTGTCTATTTATATATATATATATACATACTACTCATCGGTTGCCTATGATTTGTACATTATCTGTGTTCTATCCATATATAGTTATATATACACATAGAGAGCGAGAGAGAGAGAGAGAGAGATAGAACCTGTGTACTACTTATAGCGTAGCTATAAGACACGGATAATATTATATATATATATTCTACATATATACACTATTATCTGTATTCATATCCAACATCGAAAACCACCAGACCCCACAACCCCCCTACCACACGGGGGAGGAGGCAACCACATACACTATCTATTTCATCGTACTGATATTGTCCTAGCTAAAAAGAATTAAAAAGATATATAGCAACGACCCGCAATACATATACATATACATATATATATATAGATATATATATATATGTATATGATTATATATGTTTCATGTGTATTACTACAACCGTACATACGTACAATATATTATACCAATAACCTGTGTACTACATATAAAATACATACATGCTAACTCTAGTTTATATATCTGATCTATGTCTATGAGATATATAATATACATGTATAAGCCACCTAGTTACTACTGATCTGGCGCTAATATCCACCACTTATCGCTTTTTCCTTCTACTTCATATTCAACCTCCCCACCCCGCCCCACCCCGCCCCACCCCGCCCCACCCCACCCACACCACAGGGGAGGGGGTACCATCCACAGACCATGGGTGGGGTGGGCGGGGGGGGGACCCAGAACCTGGAACATATATATATATACACACACGTATGTTTAAGTTTGTACAAGTTCTTCCAGTTCAGGGTCCTAGGCCAATGAGGAGCACCAAAAGTACAGAACGGATCGCTGGGCCTGCAAGCCACACTGAAAGATTCTTCTGTTGAACACATGACCTGCCGTGCGACTTGCGCATGCCTTGCTACCTGCCACACCAAATGCCACACTTGGGACAAGCCTACTAGTTGAATGAATAGGTTGACAAACCACAAGGCACGAGCTGCGATGTTGCACTATGTAAACAGTATAACTCAGACACCTTGGAAGGAGCCGAAACAAATGCAAAAAGAACGCTTTAACACATAGCTTTTGCCCATGAAATTGAGCAAATTCTCCCTGCGCCTGTGGGCCAACGCGAAGAAGAACTCCCGCGGGGTAGAGCATCTTCCGAATCCGAATCATTCCAGAAGCGCATGGGGCAAATTGCCCAAATTGCCCTGTCTAGCCGAGCCTAATGTAGTAGCAAGTGTCTTGTGTTTGAGACTAATAGTTTTGACTGGAAGCGGTCAAAAGCCTTGATTGATTTGACGCCAGCATCTGGAAAACAACTTATGTTTTTCATCCATCTAGCTTGTACATTGACCGGTAACCCGATGCACTCAAGAGAATGCCCTACCTATTCCAGTGGAATCGCATGGCTATTTATATAGTTAATTTAGATTATTTAGTTCATGTGGTTTATTTAGTTTATTTAGTTTATTTGGTTTATTTAGCTTATTTAGTTTATCTACGTCCATCCATCGATGATTTTGCACTGCAAGTTGTGGAGCAGCTTCCATTGGGCATCACTTTGGACTCCTTGGGAGAACTATGTTTCAAAGAGCTGCGACAAGAGCCATACATTGGGAACTTGTTCGTTTTGCTTAAACACCTATCGTATGACCTATGACTAAGTCCCCAATTGCTGGTTCCAACAGATTGGATTCTGCTCCAAAAAGAAAGCACTCAAATACAGGTAGGCTTCACTAGTACGACAACTTCTTGTGTTGCTTTGAAGAGAAGTTGTTGTTTGGCAAACTGTTAGAAGCATGAAGCTCAACAGCTGTAGGAAAAACAACACACCCAAGCTTGATGCCCTGCGCTGCAAAGGCGCAAGGCGGCACCAATCCTGCAACTCGAAGCATGGCCGTCGCTTCAAGAATTGAGACCTATGACTATGGCATCCTATGACCTGCCACGCTGTTTCGATTCTGTGACAGGCATATAGGGGAGAAATGATGTTTTTTTCAATGAACGGCTGGATCACGTCAAAGCAATGTCACAGGTGTTTCTCCAGACTTGGCTTGTTATTTGGACTGGTCAACAACTTTCAAATGCTTTGATCCCTCTCCTTAAGCAATGCAAGGACCTCATCGTCACTAGCATCCTATTGCAACAGGTGCAAGATTCTTCACGTGGCAACAAACCCGGATTTCAACCCAAGCTCATGATGCTTCGAGTGTAAAAAGCTTCGGACAAGTTTAAAGCTTATAGACCTGTTTTTAGGAGACTTCGACAGGTGCGCACCTATTGAGGTAAAGTTCTGCATAATAAGCACAAATGCGGACTTGTCAGGCCTTCTGCAAAAGCAGGGCAGAGAAAAGCGAAAATGCTGACGAGAGGCCAGCACTATCCAGCCTAGACAACTCATATATAACTTAACCAGCACATAGTGTGACCATGTTGTGAAATTTGATGAACTTTGTAGATGTCTCAAATGTCTCAAATGTTTCAAATGTTTCAAAACACTCAACACTCTCAACTCAAGGAGTAGTTTTGTAGTTTGTGCAACGGTCCCGAGGTGACGCAGTCCAATCTCCATCGTGGGAAGACAGGCACCACTGGTGCTGGAGAGCTTGGCACCAGTTCAGGGAGCTGAGAGACAGTGCCCCAAGCGATGAAGGAGGGCACTCCCTGGCCTCGCTTCGAAAGCTTCGAGAACTTCGAATTTATCGAAGTTTACCAAACACACGAAATCCGATAAGAAATCAAAATTGAATGAGGTCATTTGGAGGGCAACCCCTGGTTTTGAGTCACTCGGAGTCAGCTGTTTTTTCGGTTTTGTTTCGGCTGTAGCAGGTTGTTTTAATTTTACATAACACCCCCAAAATGCAAGTGCCGCACAACTGCAAGGATTCTTACCGACGAGCGAGCAAATCAATGTCACAAAACACATCTTTCCGGCTTCAGGTTCTATGATGTTCTATGCTCCCCAAGCAAAACTCTGACTATGCTCTCCAAGCAAAACTCTGACTTTCCTGTGCACATGTCCAATTGGACCAACTGAGTGCTACAGGCCTCGTCTTGGGTGTCCATGCTGTTGATTGACCCTGGCAGAACAACGATCTGAAGTTTTTACAAAATCAAGTTTCCCGGAAACTCAGTTGAAAACTTTGGAACCCAGTCATTATGACCCAGTCATTATGACTTCTGTCTGAGACTTGCTAAAGCCATCTAAGAAGGATAGGGAAATTCAGTTCGCTTCTTTCCCCAAAAACTCGCACAGTTGGAGTACAAACGCTCCGGATTGATCGCAAGACTGTCAATGTCAAGGAGTCCAAGTAGATTTCAACAATCCAAGGCATACTTTGGAACATACCACGTGTTTTCCACTTGCCTATTTCCATATATGGTAGCTGCCGCCAACTGCAAGTGTCCCAAAGCAAGTTTTCCCCAGTATCCCAGCTTGGAGAAAGACTCCCAACTTCCCATCTGACAAATCCCTCACTCTTAATAGTCTTCAAACAACGTTGGGATGGGCACAAAGATTGCGAAAACAACCGATAGACTGTAGCAGACTCTTCAATAGACTGTTCGGACAACCACTCTATATACTGTATAATGTATATTATATATGTATATACATTATATACATATATAATGTTGTAGATTATAATAAAACATAATATAACCCACTTGTTTACAAAATCTTTAATATATAGTACACCAGTAGTGCTGCACAAGGCGGTGGCGGAAGTTTCAAAAATAGGAAGCCTATACGAGAGGTTGATTGTTGTGAATCACTGAGCGGTTGCAATGTTTGCAGTGGTCACCTCACCACAACTGCTGGATGTAGCGTGGTGTAGTGCAGTTGTAGTTGTAGTTGTAGTGTAGTGGAGTTGTAGCTGTAATGCTGTGTGATAAGTGTAGTCTACTTGCAGTTGCAGTTGTAGTTGTGGTGTGGTGTAATTAGTGTAGTGTGTTGTAGTGCAATGTAGTGTTGTGTACTGTAGTGTTGTGTACTGTAGTGTCGTATAGTGTAGTGTAGTGTAGCCTAGTGTAGTGTAGTGTAGCCTAGTGTAGTGTAGTGTAAGGTAATGTAGTTGTAGTTGTAGTGTGGTGTGGTGTAATTAGTGTAGCGTCCTGTAGTGCAATTTAGTGGTAGCTGCACTTGTAGTTGCAGTTGTAGCTGTAGCGTAATGTAATGTAATTAGTGTAGTGACGTGTAGCGTTGTGTAATGTAGTGTAGCTGTAGCTGCACTCGTATTTGTAGTTGTAGTGTACTGCAGTGTAAGTAGTGCAGTGTAGTGCAATGTGGTGTAGTTGATATTATTGTTGTTGTAGCTATGGTAGTAGCTGTTGTAATGTAATGTAATGTAATGTAATGCAATGCAATGTAATGCAATGCAATGCAATGTAATGTGATGTAATTTGTGTAGTGTAGCGTAATGAGATGTAATTAGTGTAGTGTAGTGTAATTAGTTTAGTGTAATGTAGCGTAGGTTATTTGTGCTTGTAGTTGTAGCAGTCGTGTAGTGTAGTGATAGTTGTAGTTGTAGTTGTCTATCTATCTATCTGTCTATCTGCAACCTGCAAGCTTGAAAACGAGGCTATTCTGCTAGGTTTCCTCCATTTTCGAACTTGACAACATCAGAAGAGCAGCAAGTCTGCGAGACTTACTGAAAATGTTGAAGTTGGCAACATCAAAAACGAAGCAATTCTGCGAGATGTCTTCAAAAAGGGAAAGTTGAGTGCAGGGCTGACGGCCTCGTACCTTGCGTTTTTCCACTCCTCCTGTCTAAAGTACTGCAGCTGCCACGAAAAAGGGGTGCATATTTTTTTTGATGTTTTTTTTTGTTTTTTTTTGATTTTTTTGTTTTTTTTTGTTTTTTGGTCTGGTGCAGTTTTCCTTGTGTTTTGCTACATTTTGGAGCTACAATCTGTGATTTGCTGCGTTTTGGACTAAAATTTATTTTTTGCGCAGTTCATCGATTTTTCCATGGTTTCACTCGATTTTTCCATTTCACTCGATTTTTCTATGGTTTTACTTGATTTTTCTTTTGTTTTTCTTGATTTTTCCATCATTTCACCCGATTTTTCCATTGTTTTTCTCGATTTTTCCATGGTTTTACTCGATTGTTCCATGGTTTCACTCGATTTTTCTATGGTTGTACTTGAGTTTTCCATGTTTTTACTCGATTTTTCCATGGTTTCACTCGATTTTGCCACTTCACTCGATTTTTCTATGGTTTTACTTGGTTTTTCCATGTTTTGTCTCGGCTTTCCATGGTTTCACTCGGTTTTTCCATCTCATTCGATTTTTCCATTTCACTCGATTTTTCCATGGTTTTACCTGTTGTTTCCATGGTTTTACTCAATGGTTCCATGGTTTTTACTTGTTTTTTCCAGTTCATTTGATTTTTCCATTGTTTCTCCCGATTTTTCCATGGTTGTACTCGATTTTTCCATTGGTTCCATTGTTTTATTGTTGTCTTATTCGATTTTTCCCATGGTTTTACTCAGTTTTTCCATGGTTTCACTCAATTTTCCATGGTTTCACTCGGTTTTTCATGGTTTCGATCGGAATTTCCAATCATCACATATTGTATATATATACATATATATATATATACAGGGCACCCGCAGCTTGGGTCTGACGTTTGGCGCTGACGCTGACGACGCATTGTGACGACACATTGGCGATGACCCCGGCCCGCCTGACGACGCATTGTGACGACACATTCCCTGACGACGCATTGCCCCCTGACGACACATTACCCCCTGACGACGCATTGTGACGACACATTCCCTGACGACGCATTGCCCCTTGACAACGCATTACCCCCTGACGACGCAGGCATTGTGACGACACATTCCCTGACGACGCATTGCCCCCTGACGACGCATTATCCCCTGACGACGCATTGCCCCCTGAACGACCCATTACCCCCTGACGATACGCATTGTGACGACACATTCCCTGACGCTCTTTGCCCCAATGACTACGCCATTACCACCCTGACGACGTTGGTGACAACGCATTCCCTGACGACGGCATTGCAAAAAACCCCGACGACGCAGTAACCCCCTGACGACCGCATTGTGACGGACACATTCCCTGACGACGCATTGCCCGCCTGACGAACTCATTACCTACCCCCTGACGACGCATTACGACACATTCCCTGACGACGCATTGCCCCCTGACGACGCATTGTGACGACACATGACGACGCATTGCCCCCTGACGACGCATTACCCCCTGACGACGCATTGTGACGACACATTCCCTGACGACGCATTGCCCCCTGACGACGCATTACCCCCTGACGACGCATTGTGTGTATTGCCTGACGACACATTGCCTGTTGACAGGCTAGGCATGACGAGCAAGGGCGCAGGCGTACTGTAGTCTTAGTATGTGGGAAGATAAATAGAGGAATGTAGAGAGGAAGAGGAGCCAGAGGGCAGATAGGGATTTGGTCTGATCACCAAGGCTAGGCTATGTAGAAATATAAAGTGTAGAGTGTAGAGGTATAATTATCAACATCGTGTGGCCTGTTTTTGCAACCTCAGTTGAAAATCCTTGGGGCAAGGATCAATCATTAAGTTGAAGTAGTATACAGAACCTTCTTATCCTCTTACCAAACCCAAACGAAGAGAGCGCCGGAGTGTTCCAGGAGAAAGCTCAGGAAGTTCAATGAAAAAGTATTGGGCGTGTAGCATTGAGAACATGCGGGAGTTTAGTGCGTAACATCAAGAGCCTGTTGGAAGTTCCAAGGCTAAAAGCATAGCACAGGAGGCTAGCATCAAGCGAACGCTGGCAGTTCCAAGAGGAAGTCAAGAGCGTAGCACCAAAAGCATGTTGGAAGTTCCAAGAGAAACCTAAGCGAGCAATACCAAGAGAGCGTGTTGAAGGACCAAGAAAAACCTAAGAGTCTAGCATCCAGAACGTGTTGGAGGTCAGAGCGTAGCATCAAGCGCATGCTGGAATGCTTGAGGAAGAACAAAAGAGCGTAGCAACTAGAGCGTCCTGGCGTGTTCCAGAACAAAGCTAAGGGCGTAGCAGGAAGAGCGTGACTTTCTCCAGACCGCAGCGTCAAGAGGCGGAGCGTAGCACCAACAAGAGCGCGTTGGAAGTTCCAAGAAAAAGTTATAAGAGCGTATCATCACGATTGTGGTGGACCGTAGCGTCAACAGCGTCTTGGGCTGTTCCAAGACGAGGTTCAGCGCGTAGCATCAAGAGAGTGTCAGAGCCGGAGCCAAGAACGTAGCATCAAGAGCGTGTTGGAATTCAATGTGTCACAAAAAGAAGCAAAAATAGCGCGTCATGCTTCAAGAGAAGCCAAAAGCGTAGCGTCAAGAGCGTGCTGGCACGTCCCAGGACAAGGCAAAGAGAAAGTGTTGGGCAGCCCGCGAGAATAGTTAAGAAAGTTAAAAACACCAAGAGCGTGTTGGAAGTTCCAATAGACAGCTAAGAGCGTAGCATCAAGAGCTTGCCGGACTGGCCCGGGAGAAAGCTAAGAGATGCTCAGAGCGTAGCAGCAAAAGCGTGTCGGAAAACCCAAGAGTAAGCCAAGAGCGTAGCACCAAGAGCTTGTTCGAACTTCCAAGAGAAAATTAGCATAGCATTCAAGAGGCGACTGTCTCCAGAGCGTAGCGTCAAGGGTGTGCTGAAATGCCTCAGGTGAAGGCCAAGAGCGTAGCATCAAAAGAATTTTCAAAATCTCAAAGCGCAAGCCCGGAGGCTATAGCATCCAGAGCATTTCGTTACGTTGGTTACTCTTCCCTTTCGTTTTGTCTTCCCTTCTGTTCCCTACGTCGCTCCTTTCGTTTTAACTTCTGCTCCGTTCATTACTTCCTCCCCATTGTTTCATCTTATGCGTTCACCTCTTCCTCTCATTTAAAGGCGTTCATTTCGTTAGGTCCGTCTTTTCGCTCAAATCTTCTGTCCTGTTCTTCCTGCTCTTCCTTTCCTGTCAACTCGTCCATTTCATTGCGTCCGTCTTTTTGTTGCAACTCTTCCCTTCCATTCGTTGCTTCCTTCCTTTCGTTTCAACTCTTTGCAATCCCGTTCGCTACTTCTTTCGTTTCAACTCTTCCCTTCTGTTCCCTATACGTCGTTCCTTCCGTTTTAAATCGTTTTAACTCTTCCCTTCCGTTCCCTACTTCCTCCCCCTCGTTTCAACGCTTCCATCCTGTTCATTTACCTCTTCCTTTCATGTCAATGCGTTCATGTCGCTATTTCCTTCCTTTTTTCAAGTCTTACATGCGGTTTGTTTATCTCTTCCTTTTTTCCAAGTCGTTCATTTCGTTACCTCCTCCGTTTTTCAAGGGGCAATTCGTCTTCGTGGAATTCGTCTTCGGAATTCGTCTTCGGAGGGAATTCGTCTTCGGGGGGTAATTCGTCTTCGGGGAATTCGTCTTCGCAATTCGTCTTCGGGGCGCAATTCGTCTTCGTGGAAGGGAATTCGTCTTCGGGGGGGAACTTCGTCTTCGTCTTCGTCTTCGTGGAATTCGTCTTCGGAATTCGTCTTCGGGGGGAATTCGTCTTCGGGGGGTAATTCGTCTTCGGGGAATTCGTCTTCGAATTCGTCTTCGGGGCGCAATTCGTCTTCGGGAATTTCGTCTTCATTCGTCTTCGGAAATTCGTCTTCGGGGGGGGAATTCGTCTTCGTGAATTCGTACGGAATCGTCTCGGGGGGAATTATTCGGGGGGTAATTCGTCTTCGGGGAATTCGTCTTCGCAATTCGTCTTCGGGGGGGGAATTCGTCTTCGGGGCGCAATTCGTTTTCGGGGAATTTGTCTTCGCAATTCGTCTTCGAGGGGGAATTCGTCTTCGGGGGGCAATTCGTCTTCGGGGAATTCGTCTTCGCAATTTGTCTTCGGGGGGAATTCGTCTTCGGGGCAATTCGTCTTCGGGGAATTCGTCTTCGCATTTCGACTTCGGAATTCGTCTTCGTCTGCGGGTGGAAAGGTGATACCCGCACAGCGGGCTCAATATATATATATATATATATTTATATTTATTTATTTATTTATGTGTATTAACATATTTATTGATTTGTTCATTTTTATTTATATATTTATATCTAAATCTATCTTTACTTACTTCTTCACTTGTTCATATATCTATTGACTTTGGATCATATGTCTATTTCTTTGCATGATCAGAGAGAGCTACAGGTTGAGCTAAACGATGATGCTTACGAAAAAAAAGAATAGTAGGTAACAAAGGGAGCCGGTTAAAAATAAAAGCGGGTGGCGGGGTGCATGGGGGAGGGCGCAGCGTCTCTCCCCCCGGCAATGCGTACCAAGGAAGAAGTACATAGGCACAAGTATCGATGGATATCAATAAAGATAAGATGAACCCAAATAAACGATGCTGCTTACGAAAAAAATGAATAGTTGAATAGTAGGTAGCAAGGGGAGCCGGTTAAAAATAAAAGCAGGTGGGGGGGTGCAGGGGGGAGGGCGCAGCGCCTCCCCCCGCAATGCGTACAAAGAAAGAAGCACATAGGCAGTCTCGATGGATACTGATAAAGATTAAGAAAGATAAGATGTAAAAGATGCTATTTAAAAAAGGTGCAGGAGTAGGTAGCAAGGGGGGCCGGTTAAAAATCCATATGATGAAGTATTAAATCAGCCTGCCCCTGCTGTGAAAGGACATATTAAATCATTAAAGCTACGAAATCCAAGGAGCCACCAAAAGCCACAAAAGCCCACAAAAGCCACAAAAGCCACAAAAGCCACAGAAGCCACAGAAGTCACACAAGCCACAGAAGCCAACAAGCTACGAGATCCAAGAAGCCATCAAAAGCCGCAAAAACCACAGAAGCCAACAAGCCACAGAAGCCACACAGGGGAGATTCTAGCTTCAAAATGCATGCAAATCACAGATTTTAGCTCCAAAATGCAGCAAATAGCAAGGAAAGCTGCCCCAGGCATAGCCCTCCACGAAAAAGTGATGCCAGGTCATACGAAGTGCTGCACCTGTCACGCAAAATCATCTCAGCAAACCTGAAGATCTGAGGCTCCAAAACCTTCATAGTTTCTGCCACAGGTTGTTGTGCATTTATCTGTGGAGTTTCTTTCGGAGCATCGCAGTGTAGCACAGGGGCCCTTGGCCAGATCTGGCCCATTCCATACCTCTCTGCTCTGAAAACCATTGCTTTTGATTACCCAGTGACTAATGCTATTCTGGCCAACACCTTTGGCTATGATGCGGGCTATATGGCTAGAGCGCTGTGTTTATCTGCAGCATGCACCGGTTTTCTGATGAGACGTCCTCTTTTGGATTACGGATTTGGCTGGAAGCAGTTGCAAAGTAGAAGCCTTTTGTTCAGTGGCCACAATGCTTCAACCCCTTTTCCTTGCACGAACCTTTTAGTGCGACGGCCATTTTGTGAGCACTGAAGGTGTTGTCAATTTGGTTTGTTTAAAGAAATTTGGTGCAGAGATATCCACTGCTAGTTGACGATTTGTTTGGCATGAGTCATCAGCTGAATGCTCGGCCCAGTTGAATTGTCCCACTTTGCTGGGTTTGCTTCTTTCATCCTGATTTGTGATTGCATCATACATATCGTTCACTTATTTGCACGATGGAATCTCGTGAATTACATTTTGGCTTAAAGCCAGGGTAAGCATTGGTGAAAACCATGCTAGGGGCCACGTCGTACCATGCGGTGCTCAAAGTCCAGACGCCCCGGCCGCTACCCTGCCTGGAGAGAAAAACAGTGAGTAAAAGCGCTTGAGACAGTGCATCCCTGGCACAAACCGGTCGGGAGTTTGGACTCCTTGCTACGGGTGCTGGAGAAGTCTGAGTGGTGCAAGTATACTGGTTTTTTCTGGCTCGCTTGCTTCCTCTCTTCCATATTCCGTGTCCTTTATCTTCATATTCATTTTCCAGCGTATTCTTTGAGAACATGGTTGCCTTGATCAAGAATGTGACTAACAAGTATGGCCCTACATGGTATGTACATGCATCCTCCGGATTCATCATGTATTTGGTTGCTGTCAATGTGACCTCGGCAGTGAGCAAGCCTTTTCAGTGGGACTGGCCTGATCAGTACATACACTTTGAGCAGCAGATGCTGGAAGATCTTTGCCGCCGTGTCTGTGACCTTGTTTGGCTTGAGGTCCTCAACTGCTTAAGCTTCACGGGGAATTGTGCCAAGTTTTGGTTTCATGCAAACTTGCATTGCAGGGTGGCCAAAAGTATGTGGCCCCTGCTTACTGTGAATGTACAAATGGCTTTGATAGGTGATACTCATTATGCTTTGGAGCTGGTTGCATGGTACCGGGAGATTTTTTCTACATACTTGGATCGTGGCTTTTGCTTGTATCTTTGGTTTGCAAGGAGTTTTCAATACATTGGGATAGCTAGATTGCATCGTACAGGTTCTGAACATGTTGGACCGGTCCAGCGTTTGTTTGAGCATTTGGTCCTTTGTCGTCGGCAGCATGCCCCTCATGCACGCTTTTTGAGATACAAGTTGGCCAGGCGGATGCCGCTTTGGAAGACGTTGTGGTTTCCGGTACATTGTGGTGAAGAGCCCATGATACGCGCTGCCGAAAGTTTGCTTATACAGTCTTTTCGACCCAATGCGAACTTTGTACCTGCAGCTCCCAAACATTGCGGCGTGAAGTTTCCTAGGCGTAGGAAGAGGCCTCCAAAATTTATCCGCCTCCGTCAGAAAGGGCTTACTCCTGGAGTGCCTTCTGTTGGATCTATATGGTCCGGTGTTGTGTGGAAAAAGATGTTGGCTCGTGCTGAAAGACTATTGTGGGGACGACAGCGACAACAACAACATGATGGTTATGCCTTTCTTTGGTCCATGTCTTTCCATGAGGCTTATAGGTTCCAACAGAAGATTTTTTGGGTAGCTTTTGGCCAGTTTGGCCCTGTCAATTTGTACGAGCGTGGCCAGCGTCGACTTGTGGCACTTTGGTTGTCTTGCAAGTCTTGCCGACTTGACTTGTGTCGTTTGCGTCGTGCTTGGGCATGTGACTCGGTTGGTGTGGTTTTGGACGGCCTTTGCAAAAACATTGATGCTCCTCGGAGGAGACGGTTGGCTTTTGCAGCTGTGCGGCAAATCTTGCGTCTCGAAGGGCTCCCAGCAAAGCATTGTACACTATGACGGTGCCTGAGAAGTACTTAGTTGGTGTTGTTCGTAGACTTACCTTTTCCATGGCGCGCAACTGCAAGAAATGGTCGAAATCCGTTTGCACATGGGTCTTGAAGAAAACGCGTGTGGTCGTGGGTCACCGGCGCACTTTCCGTGATGATCTGTCGCATGCACAGTTTGCCCGCAAGGCAGATGTCCGGAGCGCACTTGATTTTGATGATGCCACCCTGGCAGCTGGCCTGTCTGGGTTTAATATGAAGAAGGTTGAAGCTCACATTGACACTGCTAAGCGGCGTACGGTATATGAAATTTGCCATGATATTGTTGGCTTGCTTAACAATTGGAGTTGCTGGTCAGGGCTGGGTCGCTGCAAGTGCCCAACTGCAAAGGCACAACGCGAGTTGTTTTCATCTCGTGCATATACCTTAACGGCCAGCCGCCTTGACATGTCCCATGTTGAGTTTGCTACATACACTCATGACATGCGGTGTGATGATTCCTTGGTGCGGGTCCCAGATGACAAGGACCGTGCTTGCATGTGGTTGATACCTCCTGCTTGCTATGTTACTATGTTGCTGATGTATGCCATCCTGGCGCCTACATGGAAGCAGTGTCCTCTTTCTGTCCAGGAAGCTAATGTCATCACTGCTTTGACTTTACTTCGCATTGTCCCGGAGGGTTTGCACAGGTGGCTGCAGCTTGATGCTGATATCATGTGGCTTCCATATGTGTATGTGACAGTGAAGTCAAAATGCTTTGGCGGTACTGGCCGGGTGTGTGGGAAACTATGGCATTCATGCTGCCGCAAAGTCATTTCTTACTGTAGGTGGCCTGCCAGGAGGAATTGGCGGTTTGTTGGACGCGGCTTGGATGTCATCCTTAGAGCCTCTGGTAAAGGATTCGAAGTACGTGACATGTCCTGTGCATCGACCAATTTGCGTGCTGATATCCATGGATTGCAACCTGGGCAATGTTGCAACACTTGCCAGCGGTGTGGGCATTTCAAGCGTGACTTGAATGGGGTTGTTTGTGATGCCGGTCAATTCTTTGAAATGGTGAAACCCCATGATGCCTTGGCTTCTGTTCGGGAGATTATGCATGATGTTTCTGCGCGTACTGGTCAGAACACTGTGACAGTTCTCAAGACTCGAAAAGTTCACGGGTTCCTCGGTGGCACTGCTGGCCTTTTTCGACCAAAATCTGTGACCTTTTGCTTTGATGACCTCCTCCAATGTTTTTGGGCTTCTGTCATGGTTTGTTTTTGTTATGTGGGTAACATGGTTTTCAGACTCAGCAGTCTCCCGATTGGGGGCTTACTCAGCCGCGTGGCCTCTGGATATGTACTTGCGTGTGATGAGAGTGCATGGACTTCATCTGTATCTTCTCAACGGCAATCTGGTTTCTTTATACCTGGGGTGCGATGGGCTAACTTGCTTGTTTGTATAGATACATTGATGATCTACTTATTCTCTCACGTGCATGGTGCTATGACTGTCTATGTGCGCTTCCTGCCTTTATCTACAAGGTTCCCTTTGACCCTGGCCCCAACTCTCGCACTTTGACATGGCTGGACATGGAAATCAACTTGGACACTATTTGCCTAGGTTTGAAGAGCACACCTTTCCGGATTCCTCCACCCTGGGATGTTACCCAACAAAGACTACGAAATTTGTTTTGGGCAAGGCTTTCCAGATATCAGCAGCTGCAACTGACTGAAATAGTGTGGCAGGAAGATTTGTGCTTTCAAATGGTTTGCCTTTTACGGCAACATGTTGGACGAAGGCGTTTGAGAAATTTGGTTTTCAGCATGTACAAGAGTTCGGTTCACGAAGAAATTGCTTTTATGAAAACAGTGGTTTGTGCCCAAATGTTCAAAGACATGAGTAGGGACATATGTGGCGACGGAGCTGCTCTTACTCAATAGGCTTTGCGGAATTGTGCACAGCTTTTGAGCAGCCATGGTGAAGTTTGTTTTGACCCTCCTCTTCCTGCATTTGTGGCTTGCGCATGCTGGCTGGGGCTATAGTGGTAAGGGTTGGTCCCAGCGATCGTATGGCAGCAACTCCAATGGTGGAAGATGGCAAAACTGGAGCGATGGGTCTCAGCGCCCTCCCTTTCAGCCGCAGACTGCCCGCATTGAGGTTGATCATGTTGGGCGCAGCAGCTCACGAAAAGACAGGAAGAGCAAAAAGGACAAGAAGCGGCGACGCAACAGATCCATGTCATCATCATCCAGTTCTTCTTCACCATCAGTCAAGAACCGCCGTATAGCCGGAAGGATCTACCCCAAAGTAGTGCTATGGGCTCCAGATTGCAAGCTGAGCTTGAAGCACTCCGCAAAGAAAAGGCAGACAGGGATGCTCAAGCTCAAAAAGAAGCTCTCTTGGCCGAAGTACGTGCTATTGCTGCAGAAGGGGTGAGGAGTGCGCCTTTGAAAGCCGGTTCCACGCAGCACATGCCAGATGGGTCTGTGGCACTGGGAGACACCAAAGATCAGCTCACACCACCTGATCGCATGGCAGTTTTTCACACACTGGATGGGTATGAGAAAGTCAAAAAGACCATGACATGGCTGGAGCTTGAGGAAACTCTGGCCAGCGAGGAGGAAAGTGTGCTGAAAGAGCTTTACAGAAAGGTGTGCCGCCGCGGTGGGGCTCCCAGATCGAAACCTGCAATGGCGCACAAGCTCGTGCAGGGCTTGAAGAATGCGATTGCTGAATTTTCAACTGCTTGAGGGGATGATGCTGTGGGGCTGTGTGAAGGGCGAAATACTGCAAGGAGCGATCTTCCTTTGCCACCATCCCTTCCGTTTTTTGGATCATGGGTGGGCGTCTTCATAGTTTCTGCCACAGGTTGTTGTGCATTTATCTGTGGAGTTTCTTTCGGAGCATCGAAGTGTAGCACAGGGGCCCTTGGCCAGATCTGGCCCATTCCATACCTCTCTGCTCTGAAAACCATTGCTTTTGATTACCCAGTGACTAATGCTATTCGGCCAACACCTTTGGCTATGATGCGGGCTATATGGCTAGAGCGCTGTGTTTATCTGCAGCATGCACCGGTTTTCTGATGAGACGTCCTCTTTTGGATTACGGATTTGGCTGGAAGCAGTTGCAAAGTAGAAGCCTTTTGTTCAGTGGCCACAATGCTTCAACCCCTTTTCCTTGCACGAACCTTTTAGTGCGACGGCCATTTTGTGAGCACTGAAGGTGTTGTCAATTTGGTTTGTTTAAAGAAATTTGGTGCAGAGATATCCACTGCTAGTTGACGATTTGTTTGGCATGAGTCATCAGCTGAATGCTCGGCCCGGTTGAATTGTCCCACTTTGCTGGGTTTGCTTCTTTCATCCTGATTTGTGATTGCATCATACATATCGTTCACTTATTTGCACGATGGAATCTCGTGAATTACATTTTGGCTTAAAGCCAGGGTAAGCATTGGTGAAAACCATGCTAGGGGCCACGTCGTACCATGCGGTGCTCAAAGTCCAGACGCCCCGGCCGCTACCCTGCCTGGAGAGAAAAAACAGTGAGTAAAAGCGCTTGAAACCTCTCTCATGAAATCAGCACCCTGACCTCCTAACATCTCTGATGAACATGTCTCTTGTACTGCGCCTGCCACGCGAAATGCATCTTTCCAGATCTTCTTCAAATGCCCCACGCTTGCCAACGCTTTTGAAACCGTTACAAAACCCTCACGTTTTGCTGATTTTTGACAAGGTGCACAATCCCCTGCACCTGCCACGCGAAACGACATCTGAACGCCCAAAAGTTGTCCGAACATGCGGTGCTTTTAACATTTTGACTTGGAAACGCGCTTCGCGTCACAACGGCGTGCACTTTTTCGACATCTCAACTTCAAAAAGTGGTCCGAACCTGCTGTGCTGTGTATTTTTTGACTTCGAAATGTGCTTCCCGCCACAACGGCGTCCACTTTTCGATACCTCAACTTCCAAAAGCGCTCCGACACTGAGGTGTTTTGTGCATTTTGACTTGGAAACGTGCTTCGCGCCACAATCGCGTGCATTTTTTCGACATCTCAACTTCAAAACGTGGTCCGAACCTGGTGTGCTTTGTGTATTTTGACTTCGAAATGTGCTTCCCGCCACAACAGCGTCCGCTTTTTCGATATCTCAACTTTCAAAAGCGCTCCGACACTGAGGTGTTTTGTGCATTTTGACTTGGAAACGTGCTTCGCGCCACAAAATGGCGTGCACTTTTTCGACATCTCAACTTCAAAAAGTGGTCCGAACCTGGTGTGCTTTGTATATTTTGACTTCGAAATGTGCTTCCCGCCACAACGGCGTCCACTTTTTCGATATCTCAACTTCCGAAAGCGCTCCGACACTGGTGTGTTTTGTGCATTTTGACTTGGAAACGTGCTTCGCGCCACAAAATGGCGTGCACTTTTTCGACATCTCAACTTCCAAAAGTGTTCACTTTTCATCTCTCCTCTGGCCAGATTGCTCCGCACCCGCCGCTTTAGCGAGCCTACTTTTCGACCCTCCGCAGCCACAAATCACTGGAAAACACCGTGAATCGCGACTTTCCTACCTTTTCGCGCACCTGCATCTTCTTTCGTCTGACTCTTTCTCTTCTCTGATCTTCTCTCTTCTGCTCTTCTCCTCTCTGACTCTTCCCACCTCTGCTTTTCCATCTGTCCATACTGTCGGAAGTTTGAGTTCTAAACTTCCTTCGATTGTATCATAAATACAACAAGGTTCTGGTCCGTGCTGCCTGACGCGTCGCTGTTGCGGCACCTCTGCAAGTTGAACAAAGGAGTCTGGCATACACTTGCAATGTTTCGCCAAGCCCCTCTGTAAGACGATGGATCGCATGCGGAGATATCCAAATCAATTTTTTCTTCTCCACTCAGCTCATGCACTGAAAAGAGTCATACGAATGCATGGGTTTTAAAGAGTCATCATCAGTCAACACGTAAGTTCATCTCATTGAGTCAATGCATAAGTTTAATGAGTCGACGAGACCAAG
>CAMXCT020001666.1:0-2500 GCA_947184155.2 Cladocopium goreaui | reverse complement strand
AATGTGCTTCGCGCCACAACGCCGTGCACTTTTTCAACATCTCAACTTCCAAAACCGCTCCGAACCCCTCAGTTTTTAACACATTTTACTTCCAAATCTGCTTCGCGCCACAACGCCGTGCACTTTTTCGTCATCTCAACTTCCAAAAGTGCTCCGAACCCCTCAGTTTTTAACATGTTTTACTTCCAAATGTGCTTCGCGCCACAACGCCGTGCACTTTTTCGTCATCTCAACTTCCAAAACTGCTCCGAACCCCTCAATTTTCATTTTACTTCCAAATCTGCTTCGCGCCACAACGCCGTGCACTTTTTTAACATCTCAACTTCCAAAAGTGGTCCGACGCTGCGGGGTTTTGTACCTTTTCACTTCGAAATCGGCTTCGCGCCACAACGGCGTGCAACTTTTCATCTCTCATCTCCCCAGATGTCTCCGCACCCGCCGCTTTAGCGAGCCTACTTTTCAACCCTCCGGAGCCACAAAACCGTGTTTCGCGACTTTCCTACCTTTTCGCGCACCTGCATCTTCTTTCTTCTGATCATTTCTCTTCTGACTCTTCTCCCTGCTGACTGCTTTTTCATCTCTCCATATTGTCGGAAGTTTGACTTCTAAACTTCCTTCGATTATATGTATGTATATATATATATTGCTGAAGTTGTGAATTCCTGTCTTCTCTTTATTGTCGGAAGTTTGACTTCTAAACTTCCTTCGATTATATGTATGTATATATATATATTGCTGAAGTTGTGAATTCCTGTCTTCTCTTTCGCACAAGGAATTCAGTCCTGTGCGTCCACCTTGGAGCAGCAAAATATGCGGCCAGAGTAAGGCCCAGGTCCAGCTACCCAGGTAGGCGAGCTAGGCAGCTTGATGCTGACAGCTGGGCTCTTCAGTTGGGCAAAAAGTTGGGCATGTGTCATGAACAGTAATGCTTCTCAATCTACCTATCACATTAACAAGGAGCATGATGTACCCCGTGAGAAAACAATATACAACAGGTGGGTAAATAATATGTTTGAGGCCATGTTTCATGTTTAAGGACGCTCTGCGGCCGCTAAGCTAGCTGCAAATGATCGCATGGTGTGGTTGTCCTTTGTACCGCAAGATGAAGCCGTGGAGCATTGTGAATAGGGTCCGTGCACACCCAAGAAACATAAGCCTGAATATTGAATGAATTCCATCCAGAATTTCGTCATATCCAGTCTAGTCTAGCATGAATTTCGCAGGTGCATGCTGCACAATTGTTTGTGATTTGAATCCGTGATGAACAAAATTAAAGAAAAGATTACAGCATCTGAAAATGTCTGGCACCTTTTCGATCTCCTTGAGAGCTCGGTCGCAGTTCCTTTTGGGAAACCAAACTGGAAGAATATGCTGAGATCGTTTCTTAGCAGTGTTTCTTCATTTCTCGAACTGCGAAGCAGGATGAAGCAGGAGTCTGAAGTTGCTCATTTGGAATCATTTGGAATCCCAAAAGGGCGCACTTATGCGTTTAAAGACCTGACACGCAGGCAAAGAGTTTTAAGCGTGCACGGAACAACATTGCATCTGGGAAGCTTCGCTTCAAAGCTGCGGGCAGTCTACAACCGAGGCTAGTCAGTTTCTTGGTCAATCGCGAAGTGGAGAAAGAACACAAGTAGAACACAAGCAAAGTTAAGCAAAACCAGAAACTCTGAGACACCAGAGCGTCCAGGGCGTTTGGGTATGGTTCATCCTTTCTTGCGCCCAAGCATTGCAGCCACCAGTAGGAGAACAAAAAAAACATTCCAACAACACGTTTTTCATACGGCACTGTTTCTGTTTGTTTTGGTGGCTGCAATTGCTGTAATGAATTCAATCTATATATTGAATTTGTGCTGGAGACAAAAGAAAATTGCGGAAAGCGAACATAACTCTCGCCAAAGGCTACGCAACTACAACTTTGTCGAGCCGAGCAAAATCGTCACATGGAATGCGAACGTGGTCGTCCAAAACGTGGCCTCTCTGGAGGTTGTGCCGTGGTGTAGGGCAAGTTCATGATACCCAGCTCTTCGGCACCTGCCAAACAATTTGGCGCACGCCAGGGACGAAGGCAACACAAGTGATAGTTTGAGCAAACCTGCTGGCCCGCGAGCACAGCTTGTGGTATTTTAAACGACAAGAATATGTGTGTGTGTGTGCGTGCATGTATATGTAACGCACAAAACACACTGAGCAGTCTCAGAAACCGTCTTGCACAAATCTATTTCTGAACCGAACCGTTCATACACACTGTATACTCTGTATACTAGGTATACTAAGTATACTAAGGATACTAAGGATACTAAGGATACTAAGGATAACTGAGGATACTGAGGATACGGTCAAACGCCATCGTTTGCCCGGACCGGGAAGGATCACCATCGTCATCATGATCATCAACACCTGAGAAGAGGGGACGAAAGCCAGGGTCAAGTTTGAACGGGGACAGGAGAGTGGAGAGCATGGGAGGGAGTGCGGCGGGGGGTTGGTGGGGGCATCGGGG
>CAMXCT020001665.1:110000-139054 GCA_947184155.2 Cladocopium goreaui | reverse complement strand
AAAAAGGGCTCCAGCGGCTAGAAAATGAAAAGCTCAAGTATGGAACTCCAAACGAACAGGCTGCGGGACCCCTTTTTGCCAGATTTGGGCTGCAGGATCCCCAAAATGGGGTCCAGCAACCTGAAAAATCACACTGATACAAAGCGAACCTGCTGGACCCCTTTTTGCCAGATTTCGACGCCAAAAAGGTACAAAAAGGGGCCCAAGAAGCTTTTACAGAGGTAAAAAAAAGAGCCAAAAGTCTGCACCAAAATTCTTTTTTAAAACGGTGCCAAACTCCAAGGACACCCTTAAGGGGCACAAAGCAAATTCCAAAATAAGCTCGAATACCTTATTCTAAGGGCCCCAGTCTTTGTTTGTACCAACAACAACAACAACAACAACAACAACAACAGACAACAGACAACAGACAACAGACAACAGACAACAGACAACAGACAACAGACAACAGACAACAGACAACAGACAACAGACAACAGACAACAGACAACAGGCAACAGGCAACAGGCAACAGGCAACAGACAACAGACAACAGACAACAGACAACAGACAACAGACAACAGACAACAGACAACAGACAACAGACAACAAACAACAGCAACAGCAACCACAGCAACAGCAACAGCAACAACAACAACAACAACAGACAACAAACAACAGAAACAACAACAACAACAACAGCAGCAACAACAACAACAACAACAACAGCATGCTGTCCCTTGTTCCATGGCTTCAGCTGGTTGAATGTGTTCACTTCGCCGCTCCAGCTTATTTTTTTTTGGCTGCCCCGGGGGCGCAACACCACCATCACCACCAGCAGCAGCAGCACCACCAGCACCAACAACAACAACAACAACAACGACAACGACAACGACAACGACAACCACGACAACCACGACATGCTGTTCCTTGTTCCATGGCTGCAGCTGGTTCAATGTGTTCACTTCGGGGGAGGCGCTGCGCCCTCCCCCCAAGCCCCCCTCCAGCTTTTTTTTGTAAGGCTGCCCCGGGGGCGCACCACCACGACCACCAGCACCACCACCACCCCCAACACCAACAACAACAACAACAACAACAACGACAACGACAACGACAACAACAACAACAACAACAACCACAACGACGACAACAACAACAACAACAACAAAGGCAGTGGGCCCTGCCGGACAACAACTGCAAGCTCGCGATCGTAGATTGGTGGGAACCCAAAACACCCAAGCGGGAACCCAAAACACCGTGGGAACCAGACACACCTTTGTGGGAACCACACACACCCTCCCGGGAACTGAAAACACCATTCCGGCAAAAAAAACACCACGGGAACCAGAAACACCATTCCGGGAACTGGATACACCCAACCCAATCAATAGATTTTGAATCCACTTTTTTTTAACCAAAATTCAGTTATCCAAAGAGTTCGGAAGAGCATTTTATATTGTAAATTACAGGTGATTGTGACTCTCCTGGAAGCAAACAATCAAAACGCTCGCGCGGTTTCGCATCCGCCGGGATGTATATAACGCATCTGATGTATATCATGCATATAATGCATATAATGTATATAGTGTATAATGTATAATGAATATAATGCATATAATGCATATAATGTATATAATGCATATAATGCATAATATATATATTCTGTAAGTAATTTATATAATGTATATAATGTATTCTCAGACAAACCCATCGATTTTTCTGCCCTGGCAGTAAACAGTGTCAATGAAGCCAGCCTGTCTGGCTTCCCAAACCACAGACGTTGGGTCCCCGAATGATAAGATATGACAAGTATCCTCTTGGTATAAGACGGACCCCAGGTGGTAAAACAGGGGAGATTGGGGATAGTTTATTGTTGGGCTTACCACATGAGAATATATATACATTATATACATGATATACATTGTATACATTTTTTACATTATTTACATTATATACATTACATACATTATACACATTATATACATTAGATTCATCATTATATACATTAGAATCACATCCTATTTGCCGACAAACACATATTGGAATATAAGCAAACTGTACTGGGTATGGACATGTGACATACGTGGAGGGGGTCAAAAAACCTCACGGATGTGGTAAGTATTTGCAAAGAGTGGGTGTGTTAATCTTCACCTACCAATTTCCGGTGATATTTGGTTCTTTGTCTTGTGACCCGTCGCAATTTCCCCATCTTTGGTGGTTGATATGGGACCAACGAGTGCTCAAAGCTTCAGGCCAACGAGCCGATGTTGGTCAGACGGTGCTTTTGCGAAGAGGAAGAACTAAAACCACAACATGTTTTATAAAATCTTCTGATATAGCAATGCATAGCAACCCCAAAAAGATGGAAAAGTAATCCCCCTTTTTTCATTCCGTCTCGAAGTGGAGTCCTGGATTCTATGGACGTCTTGCGGATAACAAATAAAAACACCAGTGGGGCAGTATATAGAAAAGTCCTGCACGAATCAAATTCCCTCTGTTGAATGGAAACCCAGGGAGCACATGTTGTGAAGACCTAAAGAAAAAGGTCTTACCAGGTTTTAGTTCTGGACAACCCCCTCAATAAAGCATCTGACAATGTTTTAGCAAGCCCTTGGAAAGCTGGCACGGTCGATTCAAGGGTTGAATATGGTTGTGTAAAATGTTTCCACGATAACATTCTTCAAAGAATCAGAATCCCTAGTTTATTTTAGAGAACGCGAATCCGTGAAAAGTGCGCCCAAGTAAGTCTCTAAGGAATGATGGGGTTTTGGACAGCCCGGGTTGTCTCCAAGGGGATGAAAAGTACAGCAAATACAGCAAAACCATACTAATTTGATGATGACTAAAAAACTTTTCTACATCTTTTTACTTGTTGCAACTTTGACAAAGCGGCCGTATCCCCAAGCTCCCAAGTGTCGCACCTGCTCCTTTCTCTTCCTGAACTTTTGGAACCTGCCAACTGGCGAGTCCACCCGCGTGCGACTGGATGATGGGGAACGCGCGTAGGAATATACCATGAGAGCACTCTGAAGTGTTTCAAAACCATTGGAACCCGAAAAAAAAATAGGCAGAATTGGGCGAGATCTTTTAGCGGATCTACAAGTTCAAAACTTCAGTTTTCACAATTCTGGCCCCCCAGCAGTCTTGAAAATCACTCTGACCAAGTTGGAGAACCATCTTATTGCGTTGTGGGCCTCAAGAACAATTATATAGAAAGCCCCCAAAATCATTTTGTGGGTTGTACAGTGTACACCCCGGTATTTCAACTCGGGAATGATCCACAATACCTATCAATAATCCCAGCAACCCCCAGCAACCCATCCATTCCCTACGTTTAGCACCAGTAAGTCAAAGTATGCCTATCAAATATTTCAAAGATTTTCAAAGTATCATCCAACCACCATCCAGCCACCATCCAACCACCAAGCAGCCCGGAGCCAGCCACCGTGACACAGGATTCGCACCTGAGGAGAGGACCGGGGTTGGGGGGGGACCGCGGTGACTTACTCGGGAAACATACCAAAAACGATGGGAAATCACCATTTTTAATGGGTAAACTATGGAAAATCACCATTTTTCATGGGTAAACTATGGGAAATCACCACTTTTCATAGGTAAACTATGGGAAATCACCATTTTTCATGGGTAAACTATGGGAAATCACCACTTTTCATAGGTAAACTATGGGAAATCACCATTTTTAATGGGGAAATCAACTATTTCTATGGCCATTCAGCGAACTGCAAAATTACCAGAGGGTAACTAACCATCTCAATCCAACCCCTAGGGAACACAATCCACAAGGCCCAAATGGCCTGCATTCACTAGTGAAATTGGGTATGGTAGCCCCTTGTCAGACCACAGTGGCTCAATGGCAGCATTAAATGGATGAAAAAGAAAAGTGAACAAATATCGTAATAGTAGCACTATAGGATATTTACTAGTGGCCTTGTTGAATACCATCCCCCTCTTTGCAATAGATCAATAAATGTGGATTGTTGGGGGCATTTGGACTTCTCGGGGATTGTTGGGGAATCTTTAAGGGATGTTGGGGAATAGAATAATTATATAGGATATGTTGGCTTGGGGACATAGCTGATATAATCAAGAAAAATTGATGGGTTTCTTCGAGAAAATTCACGGTTGAAACCTCCCTCAAACCAATTCTGGGATGAATGGGCTGGTGATTTGGACTGGCTGACTGGCGAGCGAAGAACTGGGCCGCCGAACATGCAAAAAAAAAAATGTGCGATTTACATCGAGTTACTTTAATTTATATATATATATATGTACATATATATATATATATATTAAGAATTGATTGGGTACCAATAAATGAATGCGATGATCTAGTGACAATGACCCATTTCTGCCGCGCCTCTTTGATATTTGGACTGCCATCCCTGGATTGTCAACCCCTCGAGATGACTTGCCCGGCCCCATCAGTGGATGAACACTACCAGTTCAAGATATGCCACCAATATGCCACCAATGCACTGCCACAAAACTCATGGACTGCTGACTGCTTTCCTACGTACTGGAAAAACCGACTTGAACCACACATGACATCCTGGTACCCTGGTGAACATGAAAATAGCTGGCAAATGGATGTTCATTCCCAAGAAACATGGCATAGATTGGTACAAAAGTCAATTTTTAGTAAGTAGGTTTTGATATTTTGTTGATCCATTGCCATACCTTTGCGGAATCAACCTGACCAATCCATCGGCTCTTTGAAACTGTCGAGAGACGCAAAGCCGTCCAGCTCCTTCTTCTTCCTCAGCCCGTCTCATGGATGGCATGGCCAAATGGTGGCTTCCTCAAAGGCCCTTTTGAGCATAAAAAAAGGGCCCAGTATTGTACCAGTTTTGAAACAAACCATAAGATTATAGTTGGTTTGGTGCAAGGGCCCTTGCGTATTTTTGGTCATTTCAGATACTCTAACCTAGGCCTAGGTACAGCATATCATAAGTTGACAGCAACAATCATCATGGAAACAACTTTATGATTCATATGATCATTTCTCCTGCCATATTCATGACCTACAAAGTCTACTTGAACATGACATGACATGACTCATGCTCGCCTTTAGAAATCCACCCAACACATCAGCGAACCATACCTTAGATAGCAAAGTTACTGTACCAAGTCCCTAAAAACCAGGTGAAGCATTGTAGCTTTTTAGCAAGGTATATCATATCCCTTTGTCCCAAGACCCGGCGTTTAACTTAAGGGCTTAAGAAACCCAGGCTTAACAACCCAAGCCAACCACAGCAACAGAATCAGCAAAGGAACAAGCTGTTGATCCACTCTCCATTGATGCACTGCAAGGTCTCTGCAGAAGTCTTCACCCCGCTGCCTGGAGACCCGACTGAAGCTGGAGGGTGACCGCTGTTTGCCGTTAGCGAAAAAAAGAAATGGTGGGAAGCATTGGAGGAAAACTGGTTGAAAATGGTACCTTGATCTCTTTCGGAATTATGAGCCTCTTTCGGACACATCTATCTGCCTGTCTATCTGACTATCTATCCATCTATCCATGTGTGTGTGCGCCAACCTTTTAGTGTTGCGGATTCATCAACCATGAGAAACCCACTGCACTGGAAACTGACCACCATTTCATGTTCTCGACCACCAAGACCCAAGTGGAACACATCAAACTAGCTGAACGATGTCGGATGTTTTCACGTCCTAAAGAGTCGTTGTTTGCGTTCGAAGCATAGCTACATAGTATTGATCCCCCATGTTCGGCTGGTTTCAAGGGGCTAGAATGATTCGCCCAACTTGGGATTGCATCTTGCCATATCTTGCCATTGTTTTCTGGCTTGAGCGGTCTTAGCTGATGAAAATCCCATGTCTCAGCCTTTTTAAGCTGGTAAGGTCCCCCTTTGGAAATCGCTTAAATCATGGAGCATATAAAAGCATATAAAATGATCACAAAGCAACATATAACATCCAATTGACTTGATAAATCCATATAACATGATAACAAATCAACATCCAACTTTCACATCAACAGAAGTCAAATCCAATAGACTTCCATTAACATCCAAACCATTGAGCCTATCATTTTCTTCCCCATTCAATGGCCATGACTCTCGTCGGTTATCCCAGCACATCAGGGCCCACATTCCATGAAATCCCATGTTTAATCACCATGTTTGTTGGTTAAACAACCATAATATCTGGCGGAGTTATAGTAATTCAGAGACCTGAATATAGCTGAAACATCACACGGCCATGGGATGATTTAGTTTACAATTCCCATCATTCCAGTGACGTCACGACGTGCGGTTATTATAATTCATCCAGATATGAAACATTATCTATATCCAATTCGTGATTTATACTATCATGTAGCTAGGCAGCTAGATCATGGTTTTTCATCACCATGATTCACCATGTTTATGATGGCTAAATCATCAGAGATCAGCGACTATCCATGTTGGTGAAATCATCTAGAAAAACTCTCATTACAAAATGTGTATTTTGTGTTATAGCATGATCACCAGTCCATCGCCGAGAAAATCACCAACCAGCTATAAGTTTGGATATGAACACCAGTAAATCACAATTTAAACCATCATTAAATCACCATGGGTAACTATGGTTTTCTCCAGGTCAAAAATCACCCCCAGCCAGGGCGCGGAAGGCCGTGAAGCGCTCACGCCAGCAGGAGGCCGTGAGTTGCCGCCCATGCCTGGCTCGGAAACTTTCGGGGAATTTGGTGTTGTTCTTGGCATGAAATATATGCCCGGAATACCATGGGATACCCCCCATTTTCTCCTAGCCATTTTCAAGAAATGGAAATGAGCATTCATTGGAATATTGGGAAGAAATATGGGATATAGTCTGATATAGTAGGTTTACTCATGACCAATGACCAAGTTAGCGGGATTTAAGCATCAAAATAGGAGTTTAACTGATGTAAACAGCGCATATCAATAGTTTGGGGAGATTTGAGGATATAGTGGGGATATTTGGTGATATAGGTTGGGGACCAAAAAAAAATGGGATTGGTATACTCCTTGGGGATATGCAGGGGATAACTTCTATATATATATATAATTGGATTGTTCATTGATGAATAGTGACCAATTGGGACTTACTTACAATATCTTACACTAGGGATATAGACATCGAATAGTAGTCAACCACTATAGTGGACAACAGGATGGTTTTACTACTAAGAATAGAGATGTATTGGGGTGATTAAAATGGGATATAGTTGTTTTACCAATCATTAATGAATAAGTAGGAATTGAGCATCAAAGATAGGGAATTGACTGAAACGAATGATGAGGATTTGGCAACAGTAATGGTAGCGATTCGCGATTCACTCATTGTGGTTGCAATTGGGGGTCTAATCATCAATAAATGCAGATTTAATCTTCAAACCAAACATCTAGAAATCATCCCAGTAAGCATTTATCATTTGAGGTCGAAGCTGGCTACCCCTATATATTTATACCTCTATTTATCGGAAAGGACCCATATGTATACATACACACGTTTATATATATATAATAATAATAATAAATAATAAATAATAAATAATAAATAACAATAAATAATTACCAATAATAATTATCATTATTATATATAATATATTGTATATCATGTATATGACATATATTTCATACATTTCATCCAACAAAAACATCAAAACACTGTCACCCAGCGCTCTCCGCCGCGCGACGCAAAGCTTTCAGGCAGCGGCGTCTTGCCCATCCACACCTCGACGCGCCGTTGCGAAGGCCGATATGGTGAACTAATGTAAGATGCCATGAGAAAACCCTAGGTATACTGGTGGTTTACTATGGTTTACTGGTGGTTTACTATGGTTTACTAACCATTTCTAGTTGATTTAACATTTAACCATGAAAAATGGTGATTTGCCATAGTTATGATGGATAACTTGGTTGATGGTGCAATAACCATCTTGAAAAATGATGGAGTTCGTCAATGGGAAGGATGACATCCCATATATGAAATGGAAAATAAAATTCATGTTCCAAACCACCAACCAGTATAGATTACTATGTGATAAATTCCATGGAATTTGGAAAGCCATTGGTGATATATGTGATATTTGTAGATATGGTGAAGCGTCTAGGTTCTAGTGGTGATATCATATATTTTGCTGTGTCTAGAAAGTTGGACATGTCTAATAATTGTTTATACCATAGATATTCCAATGTTTTGAAATTTGGAAAGCCCTAAAATCCTCGATACAAACCCCATCTTGTGATGAATGCCGGTCAGAAACAAAATTGATGGTGGCACTTAAATTATGTGAAATCCCTATGTTGGATAGTTCAATTCCCATCGACCGAGGCGCGTGGGAGTCGCTCTTGCGGTACAAGGGTCGGCTGCAATGCTCCACCCCAACGCCTCCCATCAGCAGCAGGGCATCACCTGAAAGGCATGGGATATGGGAAGGTCATAGCCCAATTTTATCCGAAATAATTTTTGAATAAACCCGTCCATATCAGGAATTGAGGCTTACTCTTCAACTTGTTTAAATCTTGATTTAGAATTGGAAGTTGAATGGGTTGACTAAACTGTTGAAGAGTTTATTGTTGGTATAGTTGATAGTGATTGGTTGAACAATTATGGGGAATTCGCTAAAAATCTGACAATACACCAACCCATCCCCAAAGTAGAGGTTATTATTGTACTAAATATGGATAGTAATACCAACATGCTGTAGAAACTGTGGATTTGATTTAGCAGAAATGTATTCTGTGGCTTTAGCATGCTTGATATCACACCTATGGATAGTATACTGAAATATGGATCTATAGCAAATATATACATCCATATGGGTAGAATGGCCATATTCTGCTCCCATGAATAGTGTACTAAGGTCTACTAAATACTATGGAAATAGATGGTCTGGCTGGTATGGCTGAATCATGGGAATTTTGGGGGGAGCTAGCAGCCTGGTGGTTTTTTTCAGGCTTCACAGGGGATTTTCCCATATCCAGTCAGGTTGCTACATCCCTTTCACATTCTGTCGTATAAGGGCTTACCCGGTTTGTGGTAAATGGGCCTAATGGGTAATCTCAAATCACTTCGACAGTGTTCGATACCGGCGCTGGGTCATTGCTTGGATTAAGCCCGAATCACCCGCCGAAAGTGTTGAACGCAGCAAAAAGAATCTCTGAAACGACCCAGTTATGTCAGGGCTTGGCAAATGTCCCATTTTTTGATCCATTGGGATTTTGAAATATTTTGAACATCACAAGATATCACAAGATATGTCTCTGCACATGAAAAATCCTCAGGGGCACATTGCTGGTAGAGATGGATGTGGATGAAGGAGAATGGATCAGGACCTCAGCGAAATCCAGTCAGCCATTCATGGATAAAACATAGCAAGATCATGGGAAAGTATGGTGAAATATGGTGAAAATATGGAAACTATGTTTTTCCATTGCCGTGTTTGATGACCAGAGGCTATTCTGACTTGTTGGCAAAATGGGGAAATGACCCAACTGCTTGTGTTTTTTGCTTGCCAAGATTGAAGTGGTTCTTGGGGTGACATGCAATTCGTCCATTCTTCCAAGCTCCAAAATTGAGGGACCCTCACGTGGAGAGATCAAATTCATAAATGAAAATAACGTGAGTGAAGGGATGATTTGGATGATGACGACAGCGAATGATGATTCAGGTTCTGATGAGTTCTTGAAAATGAACCTAGATGGCAGGACAGGGACCCATGATATCCCATGATCATGATAAGTGCGGCTGTCCCATTAGCTTGTAAGAGGGGTACATTTCACCATCTGGGCTTGTCCGTTTAAATAAGATGATATATCACATGTTGTCTGTTTCAACGGAAATATAAAGGGTATTTGGAATTGGGGGATCTCCATTTTCCGACGAACCCACCTGCCGAATGTCGAAAGCCGAATGTCGACACCATCTGTAAAATGCTGCATTTCGTTGAAAGCCGGGTCTGAAAACACCTCAAAATGCCATAATCAATGATGATATTCCCCACATAAATCTGCTATAAACTGATGCATCCCCCATGTCTTTTTCCAGAGCAGCTGAAGCCACTGGAGACCGCCGAGCCAGTCTCTGTCAAAGAAGAGCCCTGCCACCGAAATCCGGTTTTTTTTGTTCATAGTGGATAACATATTCCAAAACAGATCTATGGTTCTATGTGTTCTGGGAATTCTTTGGGGAGAAAAAATTGATGGTTCTATGTGTCTGGGAATGGCTGGGAAATGACCGGATTTAACCAACAAAAATGGTGGAGTAGGGGGGAACAGAATTGGTATATGAATTGATCTAGTTAATTTGAAGGTTCACTGGCAATCAAACATGGCCCCCATCAAAAATTGGCGGTTTAATGGGAAAATAAAATCCCCAGCAAACCATGTTTGATGAACAGAGGGTAGCATGTGGGATGAATCTGCCATTGATATCCATGTATGAGTCCAATAGTTCCTTGGGGTCATTTCTAGTAATTGCATCTCATGAATATCTGGGATTCTATTTGGGATTGATTTTGGGTTTATATATATATATATACAGATATATATAATATATATATATATATTATGTATATATATATCATATCATATCATATATATATATCATATATATATATATATCATATCATATATATATATATCATATCATATATATGTATCATATCATATATATATATATATCATATCATGTATGTATATATATATATATCATATACATATATCACATATATATCATATATATATCATATCTATATATATCATATATATATCATATATATATGTATCATATATATATATATCATATCATATATATATATATCATATCATATATATGTATCATATCATATATATATATCATATCATGTATGTATATATATATATCATATACATATATCACATATATATATATATATATATCATATCTATATATATATATCATATGTATGTATGTATAAAAATATATGGAATTATATGGGATATAATAGAGGGGAATTGAGAGCACCCCATTTAAACATGTGTCTGTGGACTGTGCACATGTGGACCCTGTCACTGGACCGCCAACCAGAAACTCACCAGCCCAAGACTCCGAAAGAAGTGTGACCGGGGTCAAAATGACCTGTCATGGAAATAAAATACTTACCCTGTGGTAAACTAACATAGCCATTGAAAATGGCCATAGTGGATTTACCCATGAATAGCATGGTGATTTTCCATCGTTTTTTGTATGTTTACCAGAGGGTACAATACCCTCCAGTACTCAAATGTGGCTGGGAGATCACCTGCTTAGAGGTGTCTGTTGCTCGCTCCTGCAGCGTCAATTTGATCTCACTCACCGTCATATATGAGGTCAATAACCTCGGGTGGTTGGAACCACAGGAACACATGGCTGGTTGTTGGGCATGATAGTAGCCTTTCTTTGGTGATATTTCACAAGCAGTCCTTGAATGGTGGCAATTGATGAACGTTAATGTCACTTACTCTGGCTGAATTACAACACTCCACCAACCTGAAATATCTGAAACGGTGCTACCTTAGGAAAGATTCCCCTTACCATCCATCATTTGCAGAGAGGATAGAGAGGTGTTGGTGAGGTTGTTTTAATTCAAACTGATTACAACTAATGGTTGCTATCAATACTGGCTATACTATACCATGCTATACCAATTATACTGATTCCTAGTTTGGCACAGAGTTTCCTGGATTGAAACCTCGGCCATTCAGCAGAAACTCACCAGCTACTGCCGTGATCCCCCCTCATTGCTGGTGCACCCAATTTGATCCAATGAATCTACCCTCTGGTAAACTAACATAACTATGGAAAATCACCATTTTTCATGGGAAAACTCCCTATAAATGGTCATTTTCAATAGCTATGTTAAATTACCAGAGGGTAATGAATCTGTCTGAAAATCATTTGTGCAGCCCATGTTTTCCATGTTTTTTGGGTCCCAGAAATTGATCCAACAAAAATGGCCCGTTTCACCCATCCCCCATTTCGCTGCTGGTAGCTTCACACACATGGCCTGCGCCCTCAATTGCACCTCGGAAAAAACCCAGCAACTGAGAATGCTGATGATCACAGTGAAACAGGATAGTGTTTCTCATTTTTCATACTGATATAGAATTGGAAATCATGATGCAACTGATGATCATTATCATAGTTTTAATATATCATATATATATATATATGATTATATATGTATGATATATGTATGAAAAAATCCAACTTCAGTTTCCACTGGTTACTGGTTTCTTGCCACGTTGTCACCAAGGCTCATTGTGCGTTCCACGCAGATTTCCAGGGTGAACTCGACATTCACCTCCAGTGAAAAATGGCTACAGCTAAGGGATATCCGGTTTTCGATGGCCATTTCAATGGGAAAATGCTGCGGCCAGTGCGAAGTCCGGAGAGAAATGCATGGGGATACTCTAACCCATTTGTTTCAGACAACCAACATACCACTGAACCGGCGTGAACCGGCGTCCAAAAAAAAAAACTGTATATTTTCGCTTGTCTCCAAGGAATTCACCGTATTTAGGCATGGTTTCAACATGTTTCAACAATCAACACCCCACAATTTTCTCTTGTTTTTTCCCGTTGAACCCTCCAAAGTTGAATGTTGAGAATTTTTGTCCATAGCCATAGCAGCCAGTCATGGTGGGTTTCTTCCAGGTTGATTCCGGGATCCCGCGGCATCGCGGCAAGGAAGTGACAAAAATTAAGGTGGATTTTATGTTTCTGATTTCTGATCGTCTAACAACTATGGAAGTTGTCATCTCATCAACTAAAATGTAATCCTTCTTACCGCCAAGTCTGGCACTGCGAAATCCACCTGTTGACGGTTTTTTTGAACATCATTTGTCAACAGGTGAGATTCTAGCTCCACAAGCAACACTCCACACTGGCTCGGCACACCTGCAACGTCCATCCTCACCTGCGCCAAGAAAGTTGGGTGTTTGTCGGTGTTCGTTTTCCCCCTGAGCCCTCACTGGGATGGGATATCTGTGGATGTACAATTGGAATCAATTGGGAAATATGGTTTTGTCTGGAAAAACATTACCCCAAAATCCCATGTTTCATCATCATGTGTCCTACTATCTGGCCATTTAACACACCCGTTTACCTGCACGTGGTTCCAATGATCACAGCCAAGAGGGTGATCAAACCCCCATTAAAAAGAAGCACACATGGGCACACACCCATGATTCAAAACTACGAAAGCATAAAGGATTCGGCATCAGAACTATCCCAGGCTTCGAAGATTTTAATGAATCCAAGGGCTTAGTTTCAATGGGTTGGTGGAGAAGATCTGCAGGAAACCATGGTGAAACCCTCCAAATTTGGTTCGAACCGTGGCATCCTCTGGATATACCCATTTGACTCACCATCGAAGGGTCATATCCAGTCTCAGGGTCCACGATTTTTTCCAAATTCCTGTGCATATACATTGTATGTCTGAATATATGATGAGATGTGTCAATATATGGGTCTCTCTGAAAATAGAGTACCCCTCCAAAAAAACATGGTCAATCGCCATTATCCCTATAAACAACCATCATTTTAAATAAAAACCTATATCCGCCGACCCCGCTTGCAGCAGGGGGAGCGCGTCAGAGGAGAAATTACCAGCAGCAAGGGGCAAGAAGCAAGAAGGAAGAAGTCAGGAAGCAAGTACAAGCGGCAAGAAGCAAGAAGAAGAAGAAGAAGAAGAAGAAGAAGAAGCTTAAGCTTGAGAAGTAGCTTGAAGGCTGCAATTAGGATTTGGAGCTAGCGCATTACAAGCAGCAGCAAGGGGCAAGAAGGCATCACAAGCAGCAGCAAGGGGCAAGAAGGCATCACAAGCAGCAAGGGGCAAGAAGCATACTAGCAGCAGCAAGGGGCAAGAAGGTATTACAAGCAGCAAGGGGCAAGAAGCAAGAAGCCAGAAGCCAAGAAGCAATTACAAGCAGCAAGGGGCAAGAAGCAAGAAGCAAGAAGGCAGGAAGCAAGAAGAAGAAGAAGAAGAAAAAGAAGAAGAAGAAGAAGAAGCTTGAAGGCTGCCATTGCGGAGGGAAGGCTTTGGAGGTTTGCAAGCTGGAATCTGGAGCTAGCTTCTAGCTGTGTCAGAAAGCAACGTTAGGCAGAGGCAGCTGCCAGGTCCGTCCTTTAGTTCCATGGTGTTTCGGTCCTAGGCCAACATAGAGCCAACATAGGCCAACATAGGCCCAACATGGCCCCAAGATAGGCCCAAGCTGGGCCCAACCTGGCCCAACATGGACCCAAGGGCGGCCCTTCAATCCGGGATGGTCTAAGATATCGCCAACATAGCCTCAACATGATCGCAACATGCTCCCTACACTGACTTCAGGCCGTTTCTCTGCCGGCGCCCGGCTGTCAGGCGTAAGCCCTGAAATTAATTGTGCTTAATACATGAGATGTGTGCAATGTATGTATCACATACATATCATCGGTTTGTCCTTAAGAGGGCACCAAAAGGTAAGATCAGACTGGCGAGATCAACCATCATGGCGAACATGAATGGTGAGTTAAGATTATTTAACAGTGAAACCTGGAGATTTATCCATTAATCATTAGTCATGTCCATTCAATACACCCACTGGTTCCCCAAAAGTGTTTGGTCAACATCCGTGCGTTTGTTGCCCCAGTTCCTGGGTAAAGCCCAATTTCGACCGCTTGGATCCTTATTTGCATGGTTCATCGTTCACCCTTCACTGGCACAACCACAAGAAGGGCCCCCCCGGTTATGTTTGCCGGTTTAAGTTCATGCAATTAATTGTATTTTATGTCATGATATATCCTGCCATAAGCCCAACAGTAGCCCAGTTCTGACCAACGGCTGCTCGAAAATAAAGTGATTAAAGCAATATGACTCCCGATGTTTTGGTGGTAGATCCATAATATCAATCCACACAAATCCATACAATCCTTAAAACATCTCTTCAAAATCCCTAGTTTTCATCCCTGTACCCTCTGGTAAACTAACATAGCTATTGAAAATGGCCATAGAAATAGTGGATTTTCCCATTAAAAATGGTGATTTTCCATAGCTATGTTAAATTACCAGAGGGTAGTTTTCTCCCCTTCCACCAGATCCAGTTTCACCCGATTGCAGTGGTCTCTGCTGCCGCTGTAAGACATGCACCAGCAGCCGGTCATCTGATACCCGCTGTTGCCTGGGAAGTCTGGCGTCCTGTAGATGCCAATCCAATTCTGAGAGTCTGGGATGATATCGGAAACTCAGGTTGGATTGGAAGCTTGAAATATGTTCCAAAATTCTCTGGATACACAAATTACAATAGATCCCACACAACATGATTTGCAAATTCTTTAAGTCTCCAGATCTGAGGTCATATCAACATCTCCAGATCAACCTCCTGGTGTCAAAAACACATGGAAAAAGACATGAAGTGGCAACCCAAATCTATGTGTGGATGGCATGAAATCTGTCAGATTTCGTTGGAACTTGAGATTCAGCTGTGCCAAACAACTCCATCTGAAATCAAATTGTGCGGAGAATTCGCAGGAAAGCCTGATGTCTAGATGGTTTTCGATGGAAGAAAACATGGTTTTCCAGTACACTTTGTCAT
This sequence comes from Cladocopium goreaui, assembly GCA_947184155.2. Lineage (NCBI taxonomy): Eukaryota > Dinophyceae > Suessiales > Symbiodiniaceae > Cladocopium > Cladocopium goreaui. The sequence goes on along the minus strand of CAMXCT020001665.1, from coordinate 123,482 downwards.
CCAATTACAAAGACACGGAAACGATTCTGATCCCAGCTTTTCATAAGGGGCCCCATGTCAGATCATGGGCTTTTCGAGTTAGTGGTCTTTTCGTATAAGTAAAATGGCAGAGGAAGACCGCACCAACTGGCCATAGGAAAAAAAAGCCCCCCAATGGCCACCAGAATGAGAAAATGATGATCATCCAACTGCTGGTGGACTTTCAATCATGGGTCCCGCACCACTCCAACGACATCGTTGCTGGAAATATCCGTTAGACGTAATATTAATCTCTGTACTAAAAAAAAGCCATTGATAGTTATATCCCACCAAAAACATGACATTGTATCCACAATCTAATTCCACATATCTAATTATATCCTGTATCCTGTTGCTTTCTGGAAAGAGGCCTCCCACCCCAATCCCCAAAAAAAAAGATCATATTAATTTAATTCATATACCCCAGCCAGAAATTATGCCATGACATTCCATGCTTACCCCCAAAAATTGGTCCCGAATTTTGCTCTCGCCACATTTCGTGGAGACATAGACATTCTCGTCATCCTTCACGTGGGTCGCCGAGGACTCCTTGATGCTCCATGCCTACGAGGGATGGCTCAAAAAATCCACGGTGGAGGGGGGGTTGGGCTGAAATGACCCGGCCTGGTAAACAAAAAACGATTTACCATGCTATTCATGGGTAAATCCGCTATTTCTATGGCCATTTTCAATAGCTATTTTAGTTTACCAGAGGGTAACATGATTGAATCTGATTGAAATGCAAATTATATCAAATTATGATGAATAGAAACTTGGCATGCTAGATTCTGCTAGATGAAATGAGGATGATTTGATCTGGAAAAACATGTTTTCTGCTGTACAAATGCCATTGAAGCAGCGCCACTTTCTGGCAGATCCATCAAGGAACGGGTGCAATATTGGAATCTGCGCCAACCAACGGCTTCATGATAAATCAAACAACTGACATTTCACACTGAACCACCCCCCAAAAAAAAGAATGAATAAAGACCATGCTCTGCACTTTGAAATCGCCATTTGCTGGTTTCTGCAGTTGATTTTGGTGTATATCCCCCGGTTCATAGGTTGACATCCCCGCTTTTTGCTTGGCCAATACCGGAAAATCCACCCAGCAACAGTTCGATATGGTTGTCCCAGCGAACTAAAGAAAAATACCAGAAATACCCCATGAATATCCCAGGAATATTCCATCAATCCCATTCAATTTTTCTGGATATTAGATGGAATATAATCCATATATGTTTTCATCTAATACCATATAATGGATTCAATATTCTAATACCATGAATATCCCAGGCTATTTTTTCTGGATATAATCTAATATCATCTAATATCCTATGGATATTCCAGTAAATTACTATCAATTAAAACATATCATGGTTATCACCAATATGCCAATATCATCTAATATCCCATGACTATCACAATTAATAATCTAATGCCCCATTAAACATTACTAATACCATTTGGTTATTTAACATAGCCGTGGAAAATGGCCCATTTATAGATGGTTTACCTATTAAAAATGGTGATTTTCCATGGCTATGTTAAATAACCAGAGGGTATAGCAAATAATAAATATCCCATTCAAAATCTAGTTCACTGTCGCCATTCCACTGAAGCCCGAACCACCGTCCAGAGGCCCCGGCCGTGGCAACCGGGGATTGCATCTTACTGCAGATCGCCTGGCTTTGGTTTCTGAGTAGAAAAATAGGCATCTACCAAAAATATGGGCATATGGGGGGTTCCTTAAATGGAGGTACTCAGCTTTAACTTTTCCAGCTTGACGGGCGGCGCGTACAAGGGTTGACAACGTATTCAACGGAGTATTCTGACCTCCGTTTACTAGTAATTCCAGCTTCATACAGACGAGTTGCATTCTGTAGTCCGTACTTAGATTGTTTTTAGATGCTTTATCCTATCAAAATGGATAATTTGGGGGTACCCCCATTTTAGGAAGTCCCCATATAGTATCATATAGTAGGATATCATGGAAATGCCTATAACATAGAATCTATTTTGTTTTTTTGACAAGAAGAATGGTAGTTTAGGCATTTTATGATCAATTTTGGCATGATATTGGGAATCTAAGCATCAATCAATGGGTTCAACCCAACAACATACCAACCCGATTGATTTTTTTCCCATCATCCCAAGAATTGGGATTTACATAATTTCGTGAACCATTATTTACTGTAGGGGATGATGACTATTCTTGTGGATCCCACATTCATAACCTCGATGTACACAACCGCAAATATCCCATTAATGTAAGTGGGATATTAAGCATATCAGCATCACTATCATTATTATAATCATTATGTGTGTATATATATATGTATGTATATATATATATACACATGATTATTAGTATTCCTTATATAACCTGAAAATAGCTGTTCTCATGGAGCCATGTGGTGATGATTTTCCTTACAATTCCCATCATTCCCCGAGGATGCCGTGCGCCTGCGCGTAACCGCCTTCAGCATAGCACCTGCAGTTGGGCGGCAAAAGAAACACCTCTTTTAAGGATGTCCAAAATGTTTGAGCTCAGATACCCTCTGGTAATGACTAACATAGCTATTGAAAATGACCATTTATAATGGATTTTCCCCATTGAAAATGGTGATTTTCCATAGTTATGTTAGTTTACCAGAGGGTAGTTTTTTGTTGATGTTTCTGCTCCGTTCTGTTCCAACTTTTGGCCAAGTTTGGCCATTGATCCATATGAAAAACGTCAAGTCTTCGTTCACCAAAACTGCCCTGGCAACTCAGAGCCGCCCACCGTTCGTTGTTGGTATCCTTCCAGATCTTCTTACAGTGATGGCTGACCTCGGCAGCCCATGGCGCCAGTCAAAAAGAGGTGGATGGTGGACTGGTGGACTTTGGGGGCCCTGAAACTCCGAGTTGGGAAAGTTTGGGGGCCGTGATTCCTTTGATATCTTTGGCACTGATGGAAAGAAAACTGACTCTTACTGACTGTTGCTTGGTTTTTTTTACTTTGACAAATTTCAATCCCCACCAGTTTCTCCCGAAAAAAAAACAAAACGACTCCACTCACCACCAGGGCACCGTCTGCCCGTGGACCAATTCGATGAAGGAGTCCTGGTAACAGGTGCAGCTCAACCTCAGAGATCCACAGTCGTCACCTGCAGGTTGTTAACCTATACTAAGTCATGGTCATGACGACTGGATGAGAACTGGGGGTACCAACTTTAACGAATTCAGTGAAACCCCAATCATAGACCCCTGATTTGGAATACAGTATGGTTTTTGGTACCAAAAATCGAAGGATGGCGTAAAGTGGGTATGGTTTATCAGTGGGTTTCCCAAATCTTCAATTCACCTGTTTGCTTTGCGGTGGTGCTTAAGCCACACTCTTGTAAAACTGTAAAATGTTATTCATTGAGGAAATCACTGCAATTTGAAACCGCCAAGCAGGTTGGTTTCCCTTAGCGACATGGATGATTTTGGTGGAATTGGGGTCCCCAAAGTTCTGCTAAAGTGCTACGCAAGACAGCAGAGGGGTGGGAGGGGTGCGATAACGTTGAACCTCTTGCCTCTGTGGAACATCTACACATCATTTATAGTGATTTACAGGAAAAGAAGAATGCTTTGACTCTGACCCTGAGCATTGCAGACAGCCTCAGAAAAAGCAAAACTAGTGTGTGGCAATAGAGAACAAACTTATAACAGGAACAAATCCTGGCACACAAGACTTCGCAAAATTCACTCAAACTAAGAAACCTGAGAATGTTCCGGTCGAAATTTACATCAAAGCATTCTGTCAGAAAGACGCACGGTACTGTTGAAGACATGTTCGTGTCAGTTGTAGGGCTCTCAAAATGGTGTGACTGTGCTATGTATATATATATATATATGAATGAATCTGCATATTATGTGTATATACATGTGCAAGGTCATGTATACATGTATATATATATATATTATACATTATTGTTTTGTATACATTCGTAACAAATACTATTGTCATCAAAAAAAAATGGCATCATCGACGCCCCTCGTGATTTTCCGTGTCCAGTCATCTGCCCACTGAGGAACACTTTGTAACCAGAAGGGCATGAAGCATAGACCTCGGCCGGATTTTCCATGAAAACTCTCATCAAATACAGCAGATGGGCTTCCTGCAATGCTTCCCTCAAACCAATCCAATTAACTCAACCGGGTTCAGACTAGATATGCTTTTCGGAAAGAAAAAATATGTTTGTAGTTGAATTGGGCCAACATACACATCCGTTCCAAATGAATTCTTCAAGAGGTCGTACATTTCTACATCTGTTACCTTGATTTTTATCATGTCAAGTTTGACCCAATGGCCATAAATCCTGGTTACGGTGGTTGACCTACCCCTCTGAAAAATATTAGTCAGTTGGGATTATGACATTCCCAATATATGGAAAAATAAAAAAATGTTCCAAACCACCAACCAGAATCAATAATACCTGTTTTTAAGGAACTGAGTGACTCATTCCACACAGCTTAAGTACGCATCACCCTATCTTCAGTGGTAAAAATATGTGTGTTTCATATGTCTTGTGCACCCAGCCCTCCATGGTTAGTAATCAGCTTCCCAACAGTTTCAATTGGGCGGAAATCTGCCATTTTGAAAACAACCTAAATATCAATACATATCATATATGTATTGCTGGTCGTATTGCTGGTCGTATATCCCGTTGTGAGTTATAAATGTTAGCAGTCCCAAAATAGATAGAAAAGTTGAAAACGTGGGGTAAATATAGTCTATAGCATCCTGGAAAGACTGTTCTGTCTTTTTTGGAACGCCAAGCCTTTATTTTCTACAATAAATCCAACTATATCCCCATATACAGCATTCCCAAACACATGTGGAATCAGGTTATGATCCATCCCCCATTGCTGCTCAGCACGGCACATTACTCGGCAGCGTGCGTCTGCGCCGGGAGCGTCTACGCCGGGAGCGTCTTCTGCGGCGCGAGCGACGGCGTCGGGAGCGGCGGCGGCGCCGACGCCGGCGGCGCGAACAGCAGATCTTGCCACCTGGCAGCAGGATGACTGTCACCGGGATGGGATTCTAGTCCCCACGAAGTTGGGAAATATCTCCTGTAACTATGGTTTTTTGGGGGGAATTATTAGTGGACACCCCAAGAAGGGGGGAAGCGCCCAGTGATGTTTCTTGGTTTAGAAATCATGGAAAAAGAAGGGAAATATATTCTGTATAGAAATGGATGTATTTAATTTTTTCCACAGAATATGCCAGTGATTACTGTATAAGTTGGTTTATCAATGGTCAAGGGTACCATAGGGAATTCAAGGGGTTAGGAAAATGATTTAAGAATTGATTGCTCACATCTTTGGTCTATGATATTACTACGGTTGAGTAATTTTAATACTGGTAGCGAAAATGATGATAGACCAAGGGAACGCTAGATATTGGGCCTGGCCCAAAAATCAGCCATAAAATGGATTTTATGGCACGTTTTATAATTCATGGAATGTATAGTAGTTCTCCTAGGACCAACACGTTGGCTGATTTCCACCATAGAATGCATGGATGTCACCAGACTTCAAGTTCAGGAACAGCAACTGGCAGCAACGATGTTCAACAGACATGGCATACGCTGAGTCAGCAATCGGTTACACCGTGCCATGCCATGTCACACCCAATTTCTCCAATGAGTATTCCCAGTAGATATGATAAAAGTGGTGGCTTTCCCATCAGAAAAGTCTGCCAAAAAACAAAGAACCAACAAAAAAAGCATTTTAGTAACCATCTATAGTAACCATCTAGAGTAACAATCTATAAATATTTAGGACCTCTGCTTTCTTTTAGTAACCATCTATAGCACACTGGGGAAATCATCCATGAATTATACAACAAATCCATGGATTTTTCCAACCACGGCTCCCTGCCTTTCTGTCCTTGAGTATCCACAGCTCCCACCAGTGACGCGTTACTTAGCTCAGGAGAATCCTCGGACGGATCAGCGCGGCATTCATCAGTTTGGTCACAAAAAACGGGGAAAGAGCTGGGAAATGCTGCGAACACATGGGAAAAGGAATTTGTTTCATGAAGTTGATGTTCCTTTGGAACACGTAGAAGCATGTTTCAAGCGAACTCGTTGACGCCACTTCCAAGTGATAAACCGATCTAGAACTCAATGTCCTCATGTTGAAGGGTTATATGTTATATTATGTCATATTCCTATTCCATCATATCCCAAAGGATTTCAGGTATGGGCTTGGCCCCAAGAAACTAAAATTACTACCCCAAATGGATCGTAATTCCAATATTTCAGACAGATTTTTTAAACAGCCTTTCGTGGGACCATAAGGTACCAAAAAAATCCCATGGTTTCAAAATGGACGTTCACCCACATCCAACTCACCCTGAAAATCCAACTCACAATCCATGAATATCCATTAAATCAATGTTCCTGTTCCAAATAATCAAAATATATCAAAATCCATTTTAGAAATGTCAAAAACATGAACAAATACCATGAAAAGCCAGGACTTTCCCATCCATGGCACCTGAGCATCCTGAGAATCTTCCAGGCCGTCTTCGCCCATGACCTCGTCCTGGCTGCTTTTTTCGCCACTTAAAAAAATGATGAAATCCATTTTAAATCCACAAAATCATCCATTTAGTGGATCCATTTAGTGGATATTTTATGATATTCCAACTTTTAAAAATTAGATCCATTTAGTTGGAATATCCACTTTACATACTGTACAATCTCTACAAATATGGCCACTAAATATCTTAAACCCATGGATTTGGGGCTACGAAAACAGGTGATCTCCTACTTTCCGGCCACTCCTCAGAGTCTTCGTCATCATCCATGAGAGAATCGTCCTGCGTCATGCGACCCCTTTTGGACTTGCAGTCAAGTTAGTAACGGCGATATACTGGGAACATCACACATATCATATATCATATCATATACAGTATGTATTATAATGATTTATAAAGGGGATATTAGATATCATGATTTATCCAACCAGCTTGATGTGATGCGGCTGCGGCTGAAACTGCGGTACACCCCGCAGTATGTCCATGTTTGTTGGGAAATCTATATTTTAAAACCATCATTTTTTGCGGGGTACCCTATTTTTTGGCAAACCCAAATTCTCGAGAGCAATGCAGCAAAGAGTGCAAGAAAAAAATCACCACAGGAAAGCGAAAAGCGGCCGCCATTGTTTTACTTCTCCTCTTCGTCTGCCTTCTTCTCTTCAGGTTCTTCATCTTCTGGAGTCAAATCATCATCCTGGCAATGACAGGACCTTGCCTTGGTCTAGAAACTGTGATAAACCGAAAAATACACCATTCCATGTCCACCATGAACCATGACTGGGTGTCATAAAAAACATCATCCCATTACCCGGTCCCAATAAACCCCGGGGATGGTGACTCATTGGGTTTACCACGTTTCCCAACCAAGGCTGTGATTCTTTTCGACTCGGCATCCCGCCTCGTCCGACACCTTTCCTTCATGGTCGATTTCTGCGGCAGTTTCGCCATCATCCTCGTCCTCGTCCTCGTCTTCACTGACGCCTGGACGGTAACACAGGCTCTGGGAGGCTCCCGGGGAAACCACCAGAGTCTCCACAGTGATGTCTGGTTTTGACCATTTTTGACCTATGTCATCTATGTCAACCATGTCTCATCCATACCAACGAGGACGCACAAATTCACTGCATAGGTTGTAAATGGTGTCAGGAATGTAAACAGAAAACATACTCGAACATGGCAACCCGAATTAGATCGAATTAGGTTTCACCATATTTCACCTCAAAAATCATTAAAACATATTAAAACTATTGGATCAATGGTGATACCTTTTTTAACCACCATGTCTTCACCTCAATGGTCTCACCTATAAATCAATGCTATGGAAAATCCCCATTAGCTACTAATGGGTAAATCCACTATTTCAATGGCCATGTTCAATAGCTAAGTGTTTGTTTACCATTACTATAACCATTCTTATAACCATGACTATAATTACCATTACCATAACCATTACTATAGCCATTATTACTATAACTGTTTTCTATGTTTACCATTGGATTTACCCTCCGATCATGGCGCCTGTCAGCTGGATATCCTCGACCGAACCATTGGCGCCGGCGCCGGTCTCCAGCCATGAGAAGCTGGGCCCGGAGCTGGTGACGTATGAAATGCCTTGCCTGGCGGTGAATCGTGGTGATTAATGGATTTAATGGTGATTAATGGATGATTAATGGTGATTAATGGTGATTAATGGATGATTAATGGTGATTAATGGTTTTTTTAATGGTGATTAATGGTGATTAAATGGTGATTAATGGTGATTAAATGGTGATTAATGGTGATTAATGGTGATTAATGGTGATTAAATGGTGATTGATGGTGATTAAATGGTGATTAATGGTGATTGATGGTGATTAATGGTGATTAATGGTGATTAATGGTGATTAAATGGTGATTAATGGTGATTAAAGGTTTTTTTAATGGTGATTAATGGTGATTAAATGGTGATTAATGGTGATTAAATGGTGATTAATGGTGATTAATGGTGATTAAATGGTGATTAAATGGTGATTGATGGTGATTAAATGGTGATTAATGGTGATTAATGGTGATTAATGGTGATTAATGGTGATTAATGGTGATTAAATGGTGATTAATGGTGATTAATGGTGATTAAATGGTGATTAATGGTGATTAATGGTGATTAATGGTGATTAATGGTGATTAATGGTGATTAAATGGTGATTAAATGGTGATTAATGGTGATTAATGGTGATTAATGGTGATTAATGGTGATTAATGGTGATTAATGGTGATTAATGGTGATTAATGGTGATTAATGGTGATTAATGGTGATTAAATGGTGATTAATGGTGATTAATGGTGATTAATGGTGATTAATGGTGATTAATGGTGTTAAATGGTGATTAATGGTGATTGAAATGGTGATTAAATGGTGATTAATGGTGATTAATGGTGATTAATGGTGATTAATGGTGATTAATGGTGATTAATGGTGATTAATGGTGATTAATGGTGATTAATGGTGATTAATGGTGATTAATGGTGATTAATGGTGATTAATGGTGATTAATGGTGATTAATGGTGATTAATGGTGATTAATGGTGATTAATGGTGATTAATGGTGATTAATGGTGATTAATGGTGATTAATGGTGATTAAATGGTGATTAAATGGTGATTAATGGTGATTAATGGTGATTAATGGTGATTAATGGTGATTAATGGTGATTAATGGTGATTAATGGTGATTAATGGTGATTAATGGTGATTAATTGTTAATGGTGATTAATGGTGATTAATGGTGATTAATGGTGATGTCATGGTGATTAATGGTGATGGTGATTAATGGTGATTAATGGTGATTAATGGTGATTAATGGTGATTAATGGTGATTAATGGTGATTAATGGTGATTAATGGTGATTAATGGTGATTAATCAATTAATGGTGAATAAATTAATGGTGATGAATTAATGCTGAAAATACTAGTGAATGATGGCTTTATGTCATACTAATAATGGTTGATAATGGTTGGTAATCATGCTTGATGAATATGAATGATGTTTAATAAGGGTTAACAAATTCATTAATGGTTCAGTAAGGGTGATCAATAGTTCATAATGGTTGAGTAAAGGGTGATTAATGGTTAATAATGGGTGATTAATGGGTGCATAATTGTCAACAATGGTTGACAATGGTTGATAATGGTGAATAATGATTGATAATGTTTGATATATCATGATAAATCAATTATTAATTAGACTAGGGATTCCCAGAATGGATTATGACAATCCCCAATATATGATCGGAGTAAGAACCCCCGAAGTCATCATCTACCAACAAGGTTTTTGAGCACCGCTCAAACTGTGGATTTTGGGTGTGTGTGTGTGTACAGCCCATCCCACCCCATGAAATACTGGTTGACTAATAGGTATCCCCAACTATCCCTATGAAATATGGCTTTGAGTTATCCCCAATAAGCCAGGTAGTTTTTTTTGAATCCACATCTCATAACCAACTGGGATGATGTTTTGGATTGGGTCAAGACTTTAAACCCATAAAACTGAGGGTCTGAGATTTTGGCCCCAGCACCGCAGAATCTGCACAAGAAAAAACCTTGACAAAGTCAAAGAGAGGTCTTCTGGGATGCATTAAGATATCAAACCGCATCAGCTATCTTTAGCCTTTGCGCCCAGATGCCCCCAATCACAAAAAATCCTTTGGCGCACATCCCTGGACCTTCCATGGGCCAAGTGACTGGAAGGTCAAAGCCACACAGTAGGCATGCGCTTCCACCGAGGGGTTGGTCTTAGCATCTGCTAGCATCTCTGAGGGACATCAGCAACCGAGAAGTGTCCCATAAAGAAAGAGGAGTTGGGGATGGTAATCTAGCAGAAGCTACCACATGTACCGTTTTTCCAGCATAAGAGTTGTATCAAGCAACATAACCAACCCATCAATTCGCCCTGGACATGATTTTGAGCTCCACTGCCCACGGGCTGCTACCTCCATACAGACCTTGGGGGTTGCAGCAGTTCCAACCGCCACAAATGCTGGCAAAGGAGCGTATTGGCCGGGGCTGCTGACATCCTGACGCTCAACTGACCATGGGCCCTCCAGAATGGTACTATGCTTTAGAGCTTTACCCCAGTTGTAATGTGGTAAACATAAGGCGATAAACCATCCCCTATACTACCATGGGTATTCATGGGTGGGATTAAAATCATTCCCAAATGGTCTGGTAGGCTTAGTTCATTGTGACATCCAAATCGCCATTATCTTGATGGGCAAAACCGTATACACAGTGGTTAAATTCTAAACATTCATTCACTGTTCGGACAAATGGCTAATCCCCGTTCTGGTTTATCCTTGTGGTGAATAACTATCTGGCTAATCCCCTTTCGTTAATAACTATATCATAGGCTAGCTGCTAGCTGGTACCCTAATATTTGTTAGTTTCACTGTTATCAACTATTATCAACTGTTGTCAGCTGTTATCAACTGGGGTAACTATCAACATCTATCAACTATAGGGTTATCTACTCATTAATGTGATCACTAACCGTATCACCATCAATGGTATAAATCATGATTATCCACCGGTAAACCATTGTGGTTAATAACTATCATATGATAATAAATTAACTATGTTCTATGTATCCACTTCTGGTTATATCATATCCCATAAATTTTATCAACAATTTAATGTGATACTTAATTAATTCTTGTTAATAACTGGTTTATCATGTGAACTATAGGATCATTAATTATCTGGTTATACCCCAGTTCTACCCACTTCACCACTTCACCACTTCACCGCGCCTTGTTGCCGTAGGCCGTGCAGGTGCCGTCGGTGCCGATCTTGGCGCCAGCGCACTTGCCGTTCACCGCGTAGCAGTTGCAGCTGGTGATTTGGTATCTCCTGGGAGATTACCAAAGAAAAAACAAATATCTATACATATGTAGATATAAATATATATATATATAAGAGATATATATATATATCATATGTTCATAGGTTCATACGTTCATTTATCATCATGTCAGATATAGACATATGAGAATATATGAGAATATGTGTTCCATATCTATGTTTGCAGAATCTGGCGGGTACTTCAATCAAACCATCCCCAATGACTTACCACAAATGGTTTGTTTGGATTTCCCAAATGGGACATGTTTGATGAAAACCAAATTGCAAAAAACCTTCCCTCCAGTTATGTAACTGTTGGTTTATAAACCCCATAAAAACATCCATTTACTATAGTTATATCTACCATTTTTACCACAGAATTCAGCCACTTTGACTCGCCCGTTGTCCCAATGCTGCCCAATGCTGTGAACCGGAAAAGGCGAAGGTAACCGCTAGCCACAAACATATCGGGATCTGAACGACGAAGAATCATGACTGTATCCATACCTCAGGATAATAATCCAACGTTGAATATATATAACTATGTATATATACATATATACATATATATATGTGTGTATAATCTATAATATATAATATATAATGTATAATAATATATAATTTTATGTGTATATATAGATATACATATGTATCAAAGAAAATCTAAATAATTAATATTAATTAATGGTGCGGGATATTTCGACTCACGACCCAGAAATAATCGATACATGTAGCAAGACAAGAGAACATCGGTTGTATCATGTTATATCACTGTATCTCCTTCCTCATCCGTAAATTGTGGTGGATAAGTGGAAAGGTTCCATGAAATGATCTGAAATGGTGCAACAATGATTCGGTTCCAAACAACACGTCAGGGTGAGCAGACCCCCAGTCTAATGGGGCTCTCAAGCACCCACAGTATCAAAATGGGGACTTCGCCATTGACCCTGCCGGCAGTTCCTACGGCAGTTGCGCGAGGCGGTGGAGCCCTGCCCGCTCTTGCTCACGTAGGCGTTCAAGGGAAAGTCCACCGCTTCAAATTCGAACATGATCTCCTTGGAGGCTAATGATGTCAAAATTGGAGAACAAATGGAGAACAAACACTTACATAAAGATTGGGATGATTTTCTCGGGACAAAGGTGCCATGAGGTTAATACTTAAACAATCTTAAACACTTCCAATTGGCCTGACGGGACTCAAAGACTTAGGACATGTTGGGACATCTGCAGGGCCTTCTTCACCAGGACCGCCAGTTTTGCGTTTCTAGCAGAGGCCAGTGCCATGTGCTTGTAGCCTACCAGAAATCCCATCTGCTTCATCTTGGTGGATATATGAGAACCCCCATGGTGATATGGTGGATGTATGATGTATATTAGAAGCCATACTCCATCATGTCACTCATGGAATCACGAAAATCATCATGAGAACCATCATATTCCCCCAGTTGCATTCAACATATCCATCATGGGAATCATGCCAAGGCGCGCCGCGGGGCGTCGCTTTGACGGTGCCCGAGGCTTGGTAGGCGCGACGCCGCCGGGAGGACTTCAGCTGGATCGAGGTCTGGGAGCCTTCCAGCGAACTGGGAGATGGTCATGATATGACTTGATGGTTGAGCCCTACCATTGTGGTTAATATACTGTTAATAATGGTTAATAATGGTTACTATATTATTATTACATGGTTAATGATGGAGTGAGTTCGTCAGTTGGGATGATTTGTCCATTCCCAACTGAATGGAAAAATAAACAATGTTCCAAACCACCAACCAGTGATACTTGATATATATATATATAACTGATTTGGGAGATGGTCATGATATGACTTGATACTTGATATAACATGATATAACTGATTTGCAAGAAGTGATATGAGGGAAATGTCAACTGAAGATGAAGTAAAATATGACTCTTATGTCGGATATAGTTTTTGAGAAACCATTTCGACTAGCTATTGATGTTTCATGTGAGATATCACTTTTCTGGGTGGATCATGGGATGTGAGATGATGTGAG